>JALLAW010000647.1:0-11894 GCA_036939535.1 Cyclotella kingstonii | reverse complement strand
GACGCTCTTCCGATCTGAAAAAATGACGAGAGTCACGCTCTCGCTATGAGGAAATAAATATTATCTAAAGTTGTTATGAATACACTATGAAACATCTATCAAATTGAATTAATGACATACCAGTTTCTTGAGAACAGTAAGGCCAACCTTTGTGATGTGGCGTTTAGATATTGGTGGCCACATTGTGAGCTTTGGATAGACACTGGGTCTTTTCTTCTGATCTGAACCTGAGATAAATAGTATTTGAGAATTTCACTCAATTACTACAATCAAAACACACATGAAACCATCTATTTTATCAAAACCACAAACCTTTTTGACTTTCCAGATTTCGACTTCGCTTCTTTTTAGGGGAAACATTTTCATCTGATTTCACTGTAGGAGGACTTCCCCTCTTCTTAAAAGTGACACCTTCTTCATCACTGATGTCACCAATATCATATGTACTCTCGTAAGATTCATCATCCACAGAATTCTCAGTATAATTAGGTTTACTTTTTGTTCTAAGAGATTTTCTTACAGGATTACTTTGACTCGTAGATGATGGCCCTTTTATAGATGAATCAATATTCGATTGTTTAGTTGATAATGTGATGGTATTCTTCTCTTCATGAGAATATCTTGAAGAATCGGAATCATGCGAAATCCTCCTTTCTTTTAGGGACAATTCTTTTGATGGAACGCGCTTACGAGTAGATTTTCGAATGGTTCGAGAGGAGTTATTGATCTCATGATATTCTGACTGAGATTTAAGATTGCTGTTCTCTTCTTGATCATCATCATCATATTTTTTTATAGATTCACTTTTTATAGTGACGATGTCTCCATTGTAGCTTTTAGGGCTTTCACCTTCAACGACACCATTTAAACGAGTCTTTCTCGTTAGCGCAGCAAGACAAACATATTCGTCCGTGACATTCTGTTTCTGTTGTGCCCTCGAAGATTTCTTAATACGAGTACTCTTAGGATGCCACGTTTGGTTTGTAAGGGAGGTTTTCCGACATGAATTCCTAGATGATTGGTTGTCTTCCTTATGGCTTTCATCATCCACAGATGAACCATATTGGAAATTAGTTTTACTTCTTCCTCTAAGAGACCCATTAGGTTTCCGTGGAGGCTTATAAGGATGATCGTTGTCACGACCTTGAATTTCACTTTCTTTCATTTCGGATTCAACGAGTTTGAAATATTCACTATTCTTGGCACTTTTTTGATTGTGGAGAGTGTTTTCTTTGGCATTACTGGTGATACTTTCTTCCGCTTTACGATGAGAACGTGTGATTCTGACTAGCGCGTTTTTGGTTCCATCATAATCACTTATATTCTTAACGTGTTCATGTTGATTAGTTGCTTGAGGATAATCTCTGATTGGATGACTATTGGCCGAAGAATATTTTTTTCTCGCGCCTGGCTTACCCGAACTCTTCTGTGGTCGAATATCTTCTTCATCATCGAATATGGATGAATCAGATTTAGAACTAAGGTTGCACTTTTGCTGCAGCCTTCGACTGGATTCTCTAGTATGTTTGCAAGCACTTTGACTCTCAATCCCTTCGACGTAAGAGTTTCTGCCTGAATCTTCATCGTTATTTTTAACGGCATATTTCTGCTTCAGTTGTTCATCTCGCTCATTGAAAGAATCTTCTTCGGAACAGTACGAATCACTCACTTGATCTCTACTATGAGATCGAGAATGTCGTGAAGAATAGGATGAATCGCATTCATAACTAGGTTTGCATTTTTGCTCCAGCCTTTGACTAGATTTTCTAGTAACAGGATTACTGCATAAACTTTGACTTTCACTCTCGTATACGTAAGAGTTGCTGCCTGAATCTTCATCGTCACTTTCAACATCATATGACTTATTCTGTTGTTCATCTTGCTCAGGGAAATAATCTTCTTTGGGACAGCTGAGATTATTGGACTTAGCTCTACCACGGGATCGCGTATCTCGTGCAGAATTAGCTGTTGTGCTTGGACTACCAAGCAAGCTGTGCAAAGATGAATGCTGAGAAATTTCTCTACTACCTCTTTTACATTTTCTTGGTCTAGATGTCGAACAAATAGTAGGCTGCTTTTGACGTGTAGAGGCCCTTCTTGTGATAGATGTAGCTGATGTTCCTGATTGAGCATCTCCTTTATTTACTACCGATTGAACGTGTTCTTCGTGTCTATACGTGCAAGCATCTGGGATAGAGGCAACTAACGTTTTGAACTCCTCAACCATGTGACATGCCAAGGCATAAAGTTCATTATTATCTTCGTTGTACTTGTAGCAGTTCTCTTTAATCAAAATCATGTCTGCAACAACACTTTGTTTGTTAGTGTAGTAATCGTTTCGTAATCTCTGATGTATGAGAGACAAATACATCGGCACTTCAATCATCTGCATATAGTCTGAATACCGTCTTGTATCTATCATTGTTGAAAACCATTCATTAATTTTGGGATCTAGGTTCTGAACTTGATCCAATGCTACCTTTATCTCTCTCTTCGATGAAGTTTCCATTTGAGGGACTTTTGGAATTGTTGCGCCTTTTACTGTAGCATCCCAAATACAGAGAGGGATGTTGTCATAAGAGTCAGAATCGTCGTTGCCTGACATCCATTTCATGATGAGAGCATTATAGCCACTATCTTGGAAATGGAATTCATTCTCATCAAGTTCATTGATAGAAGTTAATCGAGCTTCGTAAGAAGTGTAAAGTGGATCTTCGGACCCATATCCCTCATCATCTGGTCCTGGTGGATAGTTAATGTATACCATAATGCCGTCGACAACACCATTGTTATCATGGATAGCCCGTTCGAGTTCTCTGACTCTACAGGTATAGAGATATTCAGGAATGATAAAGTCCTCTAAATTACATTCAAACATAGTGACTTCAAATGTAGAATCATGGGAGCGTGTTCTTGAGGCAATTTGAGAAGTGAAGGTAGGAGCTGCCCATGGAAAACTTCTATCCAAAGAATTAGGTACACCTGTTATTTCCAACGTCAAAATCATGGCGACTCCCTTCAATACCTCTTCTTCTCTACGAGAGCGAAAGTACATTTCATACGGAAATCGGTAACGTACATTTGTCACGCTGCAACGTACAACGGGCCACGATTGATAAGTTGGCCATGTCTTCCACGGTGCAGTATAACCACCGATGGGAAATTTCTGATTATAAAAATTGTGAAATAATAAATAGTTGGTTGTATGGAATATAATTAGCAGTGCAGGAAAATTCAATCTTACCTGTAATGTGTCGTAATGAGCTCGCGGTATGTATACAACAGAATCTCCCACTTGTGGGCAATATATACGCTTGTCTAGATGAGGGCCTGAGCATGTACGGGAGACCCATTCTCTGTGAACACAACAATTTCTGGGAAGTTTGAAGAAGTGATTGGCAATGGTCCAATCCTGAATGTATTCGCCGCTTGGCTTTGTATGAGTGCTAAGAAGTTCTTCTACCACTTCTTCTTCCAAATCAGAAGACATTCTACGAACATGGCGAGTTGATAATCGACTGGGTCGGTGATCTTGAATAAAGTCATTTGAAACTAGTTGAACTTGTCGGCTGCGTTGCTCAGTTTGAAAACCACTCCGTCTTTGTTCTTGACGTCTCGTTCGCACGTGGTCAGATGGACTATCTGGGTCGACACTGTCCGAAATTGAAAAATCACCCTCTTCATTTTGGTGGTTAGAGAGTCGCTGTCCGTCTCCACGGTAATCTTCATCATTGCTATCCTCCTGATCTTCTTCATCATCTGAGATATCATAAAAATCGACCCATCTATAACGGTTCGATAATGTTCTATCAGAGGCTCTTCTCCTGTGTGAACTTGATACGCTTGCAGGATCAAACGATCTAGTCATACTTGCGATCATAGCATCCTGATTCCATTCTTGCTGGACAAGTTTACCAGTAGAAGTAATTATAGCCGTCGTCTTGCACCCAGTCAAGACGCCCGGACTTTCAACTAAATTTGTGGCTTTCTTTCTGACATTCAGGCTAAGAATGCCGCCGTCAGATCGTACTGACATATTTTTTATTCGTATTTGATCGCGAATCCATCTCACACTGTCTGGAGACAACGGTAACGGACCCAATAGTTTGCTGAATGCATCTCGAACCTCTTCTGGAAGGGACACTCCTTCATGCGTGCATCGAACACCTTTTGGTGCAATATGGGGCGGTTTACCTGAACCTCGCTCAACGCAATAGCCATAGGTGTCATAAGAGAGATCATAGTAATCATTTGCGAAGTATTGCTCCTCCATCCATGATTGAGAGGCCGAAACACTGGGATTGGAAGATAATATTGGCGTGTCAAATACACTGACTCTCCCAGATTCATCTGATAGTACCAAACACAAACCATCGGGGCTAAATTGACCTTCAAGAAAGCCACATCGTTTGCCCCTTGAAGACGAAGATTCTGTTGGACCGTGAACCAACAAGTTTGTGAAGTTGAAAAAGCACTCTCCACCATCTAAATCCCAGACATTAACGATTCCGTCCGATCCAGCGGTAGCCAATACCGATGGGAGGAATGGATGCGTTACCAAAGTTGAACAGAGAGATGTATGAGAACCTAAAATTCCTAATAAGCAGCGACCTGAACGAGAGTCCCAAATGTAGATAATGTGAGATCCAGGCAAAATATCTGTTCCGCTGGCTTTAGCTGGACTTGATTGAGAGGTTACTATCTTCATATCGTTGCATGTCCAAGTAGCACCATCACAATGGACAGACGTAGAACTATTGGCAGCAGAAGATGATCCTTTTCGCCTTGGTGCTGGTGCCTGACTATCACTTCGGTTTACAGGAGTGAGACGAATCAAGAGCTGTGACATATTCTGAAATTTGGCGTATGAGGACTTATTTTGAAAATCAGATATAGAATGGCTAGATAAATGCCCATCCACGACAATTGAAGACTCTTTTCCCCATGACCAAACGCGTACGACTCCATCTTTCATACTTGCAGTCAATATGCGATCACCAGCGCGAGAATACTTCATATCTGTGATGGCGTTGTTGTGACCAGAGAGAGTGGCTAGAAGTCTTTCCTTGGAAGGAGCTACAGAGAGTTGGAGGAAGTCTAGTCAGTTGACAGGTGGAAAATAGATTGTTTCATATATCAATACTAACCATCTTGATAACTCAGTAAACATTTTTGTCTTGAAGACAAATTATCACGAGTAAACATAGAAGAGACTGTCGGGTAATTGGCGTTTGTAGCGTTATTTGACTCGTTCATCATTCTATCATTCTTTTCAACCCTTGTGTCATCTGAGTCAGCCCAAACACGACCCAATCCATCATCAGAACCAGTGGCGAAATGACCACCAATTGGACACCGTGCAATGCACATGACTTTCACTGCTTTCTTTCGGGAACGGGTTCCAACCCCAGTCTGTTGAGTTTCAGAAGCGAGTTCCCCATGCTGCAACTGAGCTAACAACATCACCCCTTCATCCAATAAATCATTTGCGATAAATTCTCCAGGCAGTCTTATACTTTCATTAAGACTACTTAAATTAACGTTTCGTTCCAGTCTGATGTCTTCTGCGTCCTGGTGCAAACGTAACATAGAAGTACTGTCTTCGAAAACAGAACTCGCGTCTACAACAAGTCTGTCTCCAGTTGCCTGCTGGAGAGGAACAGATGAGAGTACTTCTGAGAGTAATGTTGTATGCATGATATTATCTTCACAATAAGGCTTCTGGTTTGGTAACAGATAGTCAACTCTATCACCCACGATATCTCCACACCTTTTTAGTGCAGCTTCACGTACATCCCACATTCTGGCAAGGCCATCTTCCCCACAGGTGATTAATCTATAGGGAGTAAGAGCCGACCACGAAACCTAACACAATTGTAGAATCAAGAATGATGATTAAATCGTTATTACAATTGACTAGCAAAAGAATAAGAAACAATAGTCTTTGCCCATTACATTTCATACTTACCATATTGGCGCCATCCTTGTGGCCTCGTAAAATTGCCACAGGGACTCCGTCTCTCAATCCCCAAATTCTGACATCGCCATCAGCAGACGCTGTTGCCAGCAGGGCATTATCTGCACTGATATCAATATCTGTTACAACTCCGGCATGACCTCGCAAAGTACATACTAGCACAGCACCTCTAAAATTGCTATTGTATCTGATTCTATTACCAGCGTTACTGCATCCTCTTTGCTGTGGTACAGGAGCTAAATGAAATAATTTGACAAGCTGGTCATCCGCACCCGTAAGAAAATATTTTCCAGTCCAATCAAACTTTAGACAGTAAACAGGATACGTCAGATGACAGCTTATGGTATGAGCAAAGGATAATCGCGATTTGAGAATGGAGAGATAAGTTTGCGTAAAATTGGACTGATGTGGTCGATCGTGGTATTGTTGTGAGAGTGTTCCCAGTAGGATTACATTTCTGTTTCTAAGATACTGAAAATTTGAACTTTTTCGCTGGTTGCTGAAAGAGACCAATGCAAAAGATTTCTTCCAATTCATATCATATGGATCATGATATCGACGTTTCAATAACATCAATTGTTTCTGTGCCATTTCTGCTTCTACTTTCGCTTCTGAAACATCCTTCTGGCTACTGGAATAATTTAAATGCAAATCTTCCAATCGTCGTTGTAGCTGAGCAATTACTCGCTGGTTATCTAAAACAGGACACATATGATTTTGATTCAACGTTTCCACTATAGAGTCATCAGTTTCCGCTCGATTAATAGCAGAATTCAATGCCCTACGAGTAGCCTCGATTTCTTTCAGCTGTTCCAAACATGTGTTCCGTAGACGGAGATGTTTTCGTGATGCCTGTGCTGCGTGAACTGTTGCTACTTCATAGTTTGATCCAATATTCGTATTTATTTTTCCTTTGATGGAACAGTGATTCTCAGTATAATATTGATTTTTATCAGCATCGACTCGTCCCATCAATATCGGATGTCGCATTGCAGAGCCATAGGATTCCTCAGAGGGTAACAAATGCTGAAAATTTGTATCATATCCATCACTTGTTGATTCTCCCAATCTCTTCCCAGCAGAAGTCATTGCTACCCTATCATTTCCTTTCGTTTGATGACCAAAATTTACACCTAGACCTGGAACTGTCCCCTCATAAGCTGCTTCCATCAAACTCCAGGGCATGATGTTTTCAAAAACGCTTTTGCAACCCTCAAGAGTGGCCGAAGAACTAGCTGTGACTAGAGAATCGAGGAGAGTAAATGTTCCAGCGTTAAAGGGACGAGTAGTCTTATCAGTATTTGATAATAAAGGAGCATACTTCCGAGCTAAATCAGAATATGTTGTTGGGCGATAGATTGAAGATGCATCAGACAGAGTAAATGATGGAATCAGCACCTAGAGCAGCAGCAAAAACAGCAGGAAGGTCAACAAGATCAGAAGACATAATGAAACGGGTGAAAGTTGAAACATGAAAATGACATCAACTTGCTTCAAAAGGGAAGAAAAAATGCACACTTCATTGAGGAAAAAATGAATAATCATCAAAATAAATAGAAAGGATACTTTTTATTTACGAAAAAATAGACATGAATTCTGAGAAAGATCCCAACGTACACTGCTAGAATGTCCAAATTCACCTAACGACTCAAATGCCCACGCCAAATCCTTGGCAGCTCGTCGAATACGCTGCCTCGCTTCTTGCAGACGGTAGCTTTTACTTTGATCACTTTCAGAGCTGTTTTCTACATAACTTGATGTCGATGTTGAAGAAATAGGTGACGACGTATAAGTTTTCTTCTCTTTCTCGAGTTGAGAGGCATAGTGAGCAATCCAATGAGTCACCAGAAATGGCAAGTCAGGGTGATGATTACTTGCAGCTATAGGCTTCATTAAATCGCTAGATGAAACTGAATTTGATGAATGGGACTCGAGTTTGGAGGAAGACATCTTATCAAGATGTGTTTCATGGTTGCATACATCATAAGCAATTCTTCCTCCAGCGATGGATCGGTCATCGGCATACGAAGTATTCATTGGCGAATTGGCCAAAACTGATCGTGATTGTTCAATAGAAATTTCTGTGAGACAATAAGACTAAAAGCCCTGTGTTCATGGGATGACTCTAGTGGAAACAGTCGGTTAGTGCTCGTAGGAGTATATCGTTGTAATACTACTACTACTACTATAGAAAATAGTCGTACGAGCACTTTTTGGCGCGCTTGTCAATTTTGGGGGGGGGGAGAGAAACCTGAAACCGTAAACCACAACCAAACCAACTATGGCTGCAGTAGATGCCACTTATGACCATGATCCAAAATAATTATGGCCACAACATTGCCACCACAGAAGGCCAATTGCCCCTTCTTTACAAATATACCATTGGGAATTTTTCTGCACCTCATTCTGCATTGATGGTTCTCCTACAATGCCACATATCACCAATAATATTGTGACTGCCACAGATGCTACTACCATCCCTATGGACATCTTTCAACACTCCCCTGGCCATGACATTAGTCCCATTGACAACTCACTTTATTGAATATGGCAGCATGAACAATGCTACGTCACATCAGCCTCTCTTATTGGAATGAAACAAAGAAGAATTGGGATAACTGCTAAAGAATATCAGAGAAGATGCAAAAGGCAGTTTACAAAGCAGTTCCTTTGATGAACATTGTAAGCATTGGCATTACAGTACACAAGAATTACTTTTTTGAGGATGCAGAACAAGATCGTTTGAGATGCCTGAGATTGGAGTAGAAAATGATCAAAGCATAAGTGATACAAATAAAGGAAAAAATTACTCTTTAGAGTCCTACAAAAAAGGATATCAGATTATAGCAGACTAAGATGGCTAGAGAGTAATGTCTCGCAAGCATTCTCTCAGGGGACTCATATGTGTACTCAGAACTTCTTGTCTACGATTTACAGAAGAGCAACTAGTTCACAAAACAAAATTCTCAGGAAAAGGCTTTTAAAATACTTTAGAATAAATGGTTTTAGGTAAATTGGTTCCTGGACTGGAACGTTCCTAATTAGGAACCCAACAAAATAACTAAAAACCATGTCTGTTCGATATGGTGCTGTTTTGGAAACAAACATTACTGAATCAATAATAATAATGACATTATGACATTTTCAATTTGACTTTTAATCAATAGCATTGTCATTGCTGCATTAAGTAACATAAATTTTGCTTAATTTTATTGCAATAATTTTAAAAATAATCGTCGTTGGTTGATTGTTGTATGCTCATTCATTCGTCCCATAAATTGTTGCGTCATCGCATTGCCATTCCACTCTGCTATTCCCAACACTGACACCATGCTTTTCGAAGAAGGAATGGTCGTTAATCCGCTTCTACTGAAAAACATTGATCAAGAAACGAGGCACTTCAATAATCTATTTCGGAAACAGCCGTCTTTGATGATTTTTTTTGAAGAAGAACATCGACTTTAAGACAAAATTCTTAGGAAAGGAAAGAGGAAGATGAAAGAACGTGATGCTCAGATGATTCCATTCGTACCGGATGACTACTTTACCTTCCAGTCGGCATGTCTTGAGAACTCTTCAAAGCAGGTATAGCCTAGAGTACAACAATACATGGTACTCCTAGTATGTTACATAGTATAGTAATGCATCATTACATATGAACACGATCTACTTAGAATAGAGTTAAGAACGTTCGACTATCATCTAGAACAGCCCAAAAATATTTGGGTGCTGATTTGGAAAACAAAACCATTTCGAACGGACGTGGTTTTTTTGTCATTTTGTTGGGTTCCTAATTAGGAACATTATGGCGCAGAAACTATTTTAACTATTACCAGAATAAATGATCATGAAAAATAGTGTGCTTCTGATGCAGTTACAAAACGAGATCCAGAAGAAGGTTGCAGAAAAGGCAGCAATGAACACTATTGTACAGCCAATAATCCAGACTGTCAACCTATTGGAGGAGAAATCGTTTGCCATATCAGCCTCAATAGCAATGACCCTATTGGAGGAAGTTTTAAGCACGTGGGAATACTGATGAGTGAACAAAAATATTTGAATGAATTAAAATCAGAAAAAATCCTTGTCCTAACCAATCCAATAGTTTATTGGACAGGAGACATCACTGCGAAAGCACACAATGTCAAAAAAGCTGAGCATGAGATGGAGGTGGAGGTCTTCCAGACATACCTAGGAGTGGGTGAGCTCAAGGAGACTTTGTGGACAAATGCCCTTTATTGAATTGCCCGAATACACTCTGGAATACGGCAGACGTGCCAACTGGTCATCTCAATTTAGTGGATAAGGCTATCAAGCGATTCGCAAGAGTGGACATACCTTTGCCTACAGAAGCCAGTATGAACTCGCCTTGAAGGCCTTCAAAGATATCCGTGATTATAATGCACCAATAAGGGAGTGGGAGACAACACTAGTGATAGAAAAATGTGAAATGACTTTAAAATCATTATCATCACAGAATACTCTAGATTCCAGCATATAACTTTTGCAAAAGGTAGGGGGTATGGTTCAGTAAACATCATGGATGAGTACTCAAGTTTCAATGAAGAGATGCTTGCAGCCCTCACCAAGGAATATGCGAATGGAATGAAGTCTCAAATGAAGAAGATGGAAGTGTTGGTGAAGTCATATATGAAATGATGAGTCTGATCTGCCCTTTTTATCTGTAATGTGACCTATTATTACGTTGTTTTTGCTGTTCTTTTTTTGAACTCTGATTCGAGAGGATTTGATGTCCTTTCTTTCCCATGTCTATATTCTATTTAGGCGTTCTGTCCTGCGTCAGATTTTATGCTACGCTTAATATTACTGTAGTTTGGCAGTCCTGATTGATACAAAAGTCATGAAAGTGATTGTTACTACTTTTTTAATTTTTTTATTTAGTGCTCCTTAGAGGCGATTTACCTAACTGACGACTAGATAGTTTGCCTGAGATCCTTTATTCCACTGATTTAGTAATTTCTAGACCGTGAAGGCTTCTTTCTAAGCAACCTTTATCTTTGACTTTAGTTGCGTTATTACTATCATCTGTCGCACTGACAGACTAATGAAACCCAGAGTAACATTTGCTGCAATCATTGTTATCATAAATTTTGTTTTGATTAATTCTAAACATAAAGCTCCGAAGCGTTGGTTTCTTAGGTCGTTTTGAAATTGTTCCCCCTGTGATACCTAATCTCTCCATGGCTTCCCTACATTCAGAGTCACGTCTAACTACAGAGAGATTCTTCTTGCTTTAAATTGAGATGGTTGTTTCCCTATTTATTCGCTCCTTCGTTTCTTCTGGATGACGTTCCTTTTTAGTATATGCAATCCTTATTGTCTTCCTAATGTCTCGTCGATGGTGGTTTCTAGGTGAATTATTTCCTTTTCATTGTGATTCTCCTTCCGTTTCCTTTTTCCAGAGTACCCGCAGAATTATTCTCACTGATTTCACTCCTTAGTGTCTAGTCTAAGGTCATTTTCTCCTCCTTCATCTGTTTGTTCTGAGGATCATTGTCCATTTCTTTACCTTCAGTTAAGATGATTGATTTTTTTCAACCTCATTGTTCTTTATGGAAGACGTAGTATTGCGAGTATACAGTTACTTTTCACCTTTTCCGTTGTCTTGTCATGATGAATTGATTTGTAGGATTTTTTCCTATTTCTTTTGTTGCAGCTCTTCTTATTCTCCCATCAAATTATCGGTTTCCTAGCTGAATCTATGTTTGACACCAAACTCCTCTCTACGTCCTTAACCTTGGTGCAGTACTCGTTTTCGCCCTTTGGACATTTAGTCTCCATTTTTGGTGTTTAATGGTTTGCCTTATTGCTCAACTTTTCCCATGTTTGCACTCCTTCTCCTTGAGAATCGGAGAACTTCAGTTCCATCGACTGCTCTGTTGATAGTCCTAACTGT
>JALLAW010000646.1:0-11899 GCA_036939535.1 Cyclotella kingstonii | reverse complement strand
CTAGATTTTCGGTCAAAAAGAAAAATCGTAGGCTCACATAGGAATCGACCAAGGTAGACGGCCCTACATAGAGGCAGCGTCAAATGGCCATTTAAAAAAATTTGGAGTAGTAATTTATAGTGCTACTAGAAAAGACTTTTTTCAATGCGAAAATTTGTCATGATTTAATGTTGTCCTACAATTGATGCTCTCAGGTCAAACTAACCTATCGCTAGATATGCATTTCTGAAACTCAGTTTACTTAGGAAATATACATCTCTCTCACTAGAGAGAATGAGAGGTATTATTCTGCTGTGAACAATACCATCGCTATGACATGAAAAAAGGTTCTTTGCTGTCTCTGGCATAGCAGTGAGTCCCGAACTCTGTGCCTACTTCCAAAGATGGTACTATTACTGCCTATGATTGATAGCAATTTTCAACTATCAAACATTACAAAAGTTATCTACATGTCAATAACTGATGAAATCTTGCTGTACATTGATTCATGAGAGGTAACTTTCAGTACAGCTCTTTCTCATGTTGCCCTCTTCCTCATCTCAGTTTCTCAATGGTTGGAGTAAGATGATAAATAATCAATGTCAGTAATTGTGGAAAAAAGTATTCATAACACATCTCAGTCCTTTTCAATTAAGCCCACTGAAAGAACCTACTATCATTTGCCTGTTTGTGGAAGATAGCACTAGACTTTTCTGTAAATGTGTCCCTATAGATAAAAATTCAATACATTTATATGAAGCGAATAGTACACATCCATTCAATGTTTCTATGATACTAAAAATATCATTCAAATACAAAATTATTCGGCAAACCTGATCAAGACTAGTTGCTACTCTCTCATAATTCTATGACTCCTCATCACTCTTGCCCAACTCTAGACAATCTTAACACTATAAATAAAAAAGGATCAATTATTTCCGCTCATGACACAAAGTATTGAGGATCAATGTGGAAGAGCTTGGTCTAGCCAACAAAATCTCAAATCATTACTAATTTTTAAACTCAAAAAATATAGTACCACATTATAATACATCTGAAAAGAAGGCCCTCAATCTTCCTTCTACTTGCAGAATTTCATTTCAAATACAACTGGACAAAACTGTAGGATGCTATGAGAAGTAAGTGGGAAGATCAAATTTTGAAAGAATCAAAGTTTTATCACCTCATTACCTGATTGATTCTTTGTGGAAGCTCTGATCAAAGAATATTAATAGTAGAAGAAATATCATCTCTATGATAAACTTACCATAAGGACACATTTGTTTCATTTTAAATTTATTGAGTTTTGTAAGTGTTCAGTCAACAAAATTTGGAAACATGATCTTCACTTATCTTTATTCATCAAACTTATAATGCTGTCTCGTATGAAGATGTACAAAAATGCTTTTTATTTAAAATGATGTTGATAACTTGATAGAAGCAGGAAGGTTCCAGAGTATTGATGAAATGGGTCAATGATGTTTTCATTGGTGCTTTTAATGAAGGATGAATCTAGAAGAATACATCGAAATGATCCGTTTTATCTTTAGTATCTTCTCATACAAATGCTTGAGGCCTTATTCATGAGAATTTATTTGCAGTACTATAGTTTTTCTGTTCAAACTTGACTTGAAAACACTATATCCAGCGTGGATAAATTTTTGGGCTACTTCAATTAAGGTCTTTGTTCCGGAATGAAAATGCATGACTTCTTCTCTTGATGAGAACCGAAGTTTAAACTTTGAGGATGTTTAAGTGTATCAATCCTCTAATATTGTTGAGTGATGTGCCAATGACACTTATGGGAAAACAATATTTTGTTTGTTAGAATCTGATACTATTTTAGGAATGAATTTCGCTATGCTGTTGATGCACTAATTATTTTTCTCATGTCCCTACATTTATTTATTTTTTAGTCTCATGCTGCACTTCTTCAGAACTACTTGCACTTTCTAACATTTTAAGGAAATGCTAGAGTAAAAAACTCTCATGCGATGTATTCAAGCTTATTTCAATGATTGGCAAGTATGGAAATAAAGTAATCGAACAACACCATCAAAATTCATTCTATAGAAAAATAAAACGTATTGCCAGTAATAGTATAAATAATCATGCTGTAGCTCCTTTTATCAAATCTACCTCAATTACGGAAGAGGTCCGCTCCAGCAACAAATCAAAATTAATGTAGGGCTCATAATGCTGAGTTGCTCTCAATACCCTTCGCTCATCATTAACATTGAATTTGGGTGTCATCGTTCGTATCAGCTTTGCTGCCTCAGCTGGACTATATCCTACCGCCACTAAAACTGGAGGCCCATTTGATCCTGCATCCATAATCATTTCACATACTTCAGGGCTCAATTGGGTATCTTCCTGGATATCCCCCAAGCCATCATCTCCTCCGGTACAAACAACCAATGCCGATTCAAATGCCATACCCCTCCTAACCCTTCGACGATACTCTCCTAAAAATCCCAGAATGACATCATCACGCGTAGAGTGACAAATGAACAATGTTCTTGCACCCTCATGCTGTCGTTGAAGAGTTCTCAAAAACGCTGCCAAGTCCGTTGTCACCATGCTCATTCCAATACTCCTTCCTTGAACATTCGACCCCACGTCATAGTGACGATAACGGTGTTCGCTCCCAGATAGCAGAACAGATTCGAAAATAGTCTCCACATCTGCTAGCGCGGGGCAACCCAAGTAGGGTCTATCTGGTACCACACCTAGAATCGGAGGTGCCTCTTCTCCATTGGGACCTCTCCACATGGATTGAATCGCTTTCGTGAGATATGATCGCGTTTGATCATATTTTTCTGGTTGTACTTTATTGATGATAACACCAGCAATTTCAACGCCATGTTGCTACAAAAAATGTGCATCCCAAGAATTCACGAGGGAAATAGTTTAACTGAGTGAGTGATATTGTCGACAACTCTCTTTGTCTATCTCTTGTTTTCACTCAGAGTACTCACCAGACAAAGCGAGCGATTGAGCTCAAGCTCATCAAATGCCTTTCCAACTCCACCATTGGCCACCAAAAGTACCTTTGCTCCCAACTCTGCCGCCACTCTGGCATTCCCAGCCCCCACCACACTGCCCACGCCAGCATGCCCTGTCCCCTCACAGATGACAATGGACCTGTCAGCAGTGTCCTCATTACCAACACTACTCACAATATTCCGATACGATTGGCGAATGGTTTCCATCTGCCTCTTCCAGTCGATCTCTCCATCAAGATAGCGCTTCGTGTAGCCTCTCGGTATCAGAACGGGACTCATATCCGAATACTTCAAGTGTCTCAGACGAAAGTGCTCCCGAATAAGCTTAACATCCTTGTCGACTGAAATTTCACGTGATTCCTCTGTTACGCGGAGGCACTGCTGTCCCACGGCTTTCATGTAGCCGACATTGGCAGCGCCGAATCGCTGGGTAAAGTGGGACACAAGGGCCAGACTCACTGAGGTTTTGCCGACGTGTTGCCTAGTGGCGGCGATGTACAGAGGAGAGAGTACTGGCGAGGTCATTTTCTCCTACAGAATGGAATGAGTCGAGAGAATGGCACGTTGGGAGTCGAACAATGGAGTGAGAACTGCTGGTGACACAAGTTGGAAGGAGGAATGTGACAGGCAAAGATGTTATGTCATCGACGTGCAGGGTCAAAGAGACTGACGAGGACGTGTTCGGGAAAGGGAGGGCTGATCGGCTTATATAATGAGATACGTATTCCGAAGAAGGATGGATGTCATGTTCGGCACAGTCAACACTTGGAGCATGATTTTTTTCGGGAAAACTCACAAACTACAGCCATTTCTAGAGTGTTGTCATTTCAATAGAACACACACTATGGTACCATAGCATTTTTTGCCATCAACTTTGTCAAAAATGTCATTATGCTTCACTAATGATTTTTTGAGGGTAACCAATAAACTCCATTTTGTCAGTGCAAAGTTCTCCAATATTTCCTCTAGAGAATGCATGTAAGTTATTAACAGGAACGTGACCTCACTGTATTGAATGTCTGGAGAAGGAGAGAGTTGCTGCCCACTAGGCCATCTTAGTACATGGCTTTTGATCAAGATGTCAAATTGATGTATTGATTTTCAAAGCATTCTGGAGGGTGACTTCAAGTTTCATTTGAACTAAATCAATCATGGCACAAAGCTTTTATTGTCAAGGCCATTGGTCTCTAAATGAGCAACATGCGTCACTCATTCCATGGTTTATGTTTTCACACTCTTTGGCCCACCATCCATACTACAGGCTGACAACGGCTGTGAATTCTTTGCTGAATTATCATCAAGTGGAAATTGTCATTGGTTTGTGTCAGTTGTGTTACAGTCATTAACTTAGTGATTATTAAGTTCTTCCTTTTTGCTATCAGTTTCTTGATCAGGTAATTTCAGGGGTAAAATCAATTTGGCCTGAATGCCAAATGTTTAAAGGTTCCCCATACCATTTTGCAACCATTGGAGGTGTCCAAAGATAAAATTGAACAATTCCAACGAAAATTAGGAATTGGATGAGAGACAATTATTCACAATGTTGGAGTATTGGTTGCAAAATTATGAATTGGCAGTACAATATAAAGATTAATATGATTACTGGAAAAAGTCTCTGTATCATATTTTGTTTGGTCAAATTCCACAGTTTAGCATTTCAATTTATCATTGTCAGCTGATTCACTCAAAAAATTGCACACTGAAGAACAGTTAGTGTCATTGATGCATTCTAGAAACTATTTGGATATGAAGCATAGTGATAAAGAAGGTACACATTACTGCCTTTACAAAGAATTAATTATTACAGCACAATGAATATCATCATGTTATTTTTGAAAAATTATGTTTTATCTCCATTAGAGGCTTGTCATCAAAGCAATATACAGAGGAATGAAAATAGGCTGAGACAGTCCATTTAATTGGGAGCAATCCGTGCTGAAAAAAGTTTTGATCAAATTTGTGATGGAATTAAGAATAAAAATATTGATGGAACTTGTGCAGAAGTCATTGCGGAAAGCTTTGCTGAAGATATTACTATAAATGTTACTGAATATGATGTTGCAAACAATGATGAAGTAGTTTTTGAGTTGACCATGAGAGTTAAGAAAATGATTCTTCTTATGATGTTGAAGATACAGATAAAGCGATAACAGGAGTTGATTTATTGGGTGACAGTAATGTCAATAAAATCAATGAAGCAGCTTCTGATGATGATATTGATGGTAATGTTTTGTCAATTACTTTTATTTTTTCTGTTATTTTTTATCTGAGGAGTTCATTTCCTGCTGGCATTGAAAAAAAATCAGAAAACAAATCATTGGAGTGACTTAGCCAATAATGTAATATCCCATAAAAATGAATCACCTATTAGCTGCATCTATTAGGTCTGAATACGCTGTGATGCATTATTGTGACAGCAGTGACTACCAGAACATTGAAAATGGGAGGCATATATGTTAAAAAGTCTGAATAGATAAGAGTTTTATAATGATCTAGGAATCGACTTAATCAATGAAATTGATGACAAACCTAATGAAACGATGGGCTGACGAAGGAATGGGGTCTTAAGTATAAGCAACCATTAAAAGAAGACATTGCTAAGGCCCAAAGAGAGTATAATTCACAGGAGGCAAACAAAAAAATTAATGATGAGCCGGTTTCAACTTAATGACATGCGTTGTAACAAAGTAAAGTTGGGTGATATAGTCAATGTAGATCTGCATGAAGCCGATCAAACTTAAGTTGACAGGAATAACTTAACAGGAGTAGTGTGGAAGTAGAAAAGAATGTAAATGTGAAGATTGCATGAAAAATGTTTTTTCTAATCTACTTACGCAAGGCATATTAGAGAGCTCCTAGGATTGGACAATGCTTTTAATGAGTGGCGGAGAATCCACACATCACAGAGAGAGAAGCAGCCAGGAGTGCTCAAATTGCAGGTGGCCAAGGTCATGGTCTCATCAATGGAACTTCCCGGGGCCTTGCAAAAATAATCGATGAAAATGCTTTGTTTGTAATGTTCTTGCAATTCAAAGTGTTATAAAAACAATTCTATTTGTTGCAATCATGAGTGGATCAGTAACTTGTAGCAAGTCTTTGTTATCTTCTCAGTATTATTTTGTTGTAGTTGCATTATGCCATTTGCAAGTAATCAGTTACCATTGTCATTTCTCTTTTGACAGTTTACAGCCTGTCAATCCTTCATTCACAACTGAACAATACCAGGTATATAACGGCATAGTTACCTGATTACAACTGGTTAATGACCCGTTCACAACAAGTCAATGCTGCAAAATGACAGCCAATTGTTTGTAACTGATTAATTTACTTTTTGTATTTAGTAATTCTGAGGAAACTTATGGAAATTACTAGATACAAATATTAAATTAACCAGCTAGAACTACTTGATTGAAAATGACTGGTTATATCTGGTCAGTTTTTAGCAATCACCCTTGCAACTTGGTAGTGTCTTACAGATGGAAAATTTAGGGATATAACCCACCTTATGGGATATCCAATGTGGACATATTAATCATTTATCAGGTAAATTTTTTTTATTGACTGAATGCTAATATCACTTCTTAACATTTTCTCCTGTGGCTTTTGTACTATCCAATGTGCAGTAGTTCACCATTAAGGCATAGCTTTCATAATTGTCAATCCAGGAATCATACTTGACTTAGCATTGCAAGCACTCTCCTCGCATAAAATGGCATCTCTCTGTGGTACTCCACATGACCTTCCCCCATTCTAGTTCCCTTGACTTCATTTTTGAGATTTATCGCTTCTCTTTCCAGTTTGTCTGCTATCCCTTTTTTATCAATCCTTTGCAGCAATAAGGATGCAAGACAGCGACTATTTTAGTTTGTAACTCTGTGATTACTAAAATTATGAACTACTGTCTAAGCCTGACAAAATCGGAAACTTCACTAAGTTCCGATTTCAAACACAAAATCACTTTAGGAAGCTGGTCAGCAACTATGTTACAGCCAGACTGTAGTAACATTCTGACAAAGGATAATCCAATATTTTAATGATGTTAGCACAACTCTAACACTATTGCGAATATCATTTATCTCTTAACCACGTCATGTAAATTCTTGTGTTTGTGACCATGCCACTTGTTTTTGTTGTTGAAATCATGAACATCCAAGCTTAATGAAAATATTGCTGAATTTAAGTAATCCACTACTGTCCCATCCCTCAATATTCTTTTGGCATTAATAATTGACTATTTGTCTAGCCTACTTTCAATGGGATAACACATTTGACCTTTAGTTTTGAACAAAGCCAAATCCTTTAGGAGATAGTGTTCTAGTGCTGTCTTGTCTGGCATTCTTTCATGAGTAATTCATCAAATTCATAGGAGACATCTAAGTCCATTTACATATCACAATCAACAACTTTTTCCTCAGTTTCCAAAACAACAATAGTGTCATTTTTTATTTGTATTTGATTTGTTCTGGGCATCAGAACCACTTAGGACATATCATTTTCTCCTTTATAGATGCATCTCAAAGGCATTCATCAAAGTCATCTTCTCCTTTTTTACAGCGAAGCCATACTCACTGTTTTCATGTTTCTGTAAAATGACTTCTTTGATTGTGTTGATAGAATACTCTCAATTTTTTGCCGCTATTAGAGCTTTTTTGGCTGTGGTATGAATGTTCTTTCCAGTCTTTAAGTCGTAATAAGTCCATCTTTTCTTCTGTGATGTTGTCATCTAGGAAAAGATTTTGAACATGTTGTTGGTCAAGGGCCATGCTTTGTTTCCTCAATTTTCCAAATGCTGATATAGTATGGCATTTGAGTAAAAAAATCTCCACTTGGTCCATTGTTTCTTTCTCTCCATGATACAATGCTTAGTATTTCTCTCATTGTTACTCTCCAGCCATGCTATTATGCTGATAATGGCAAGGCATTAACGCATATAACACTGCTGATTTCATTAATAAGAGATGCTCAACAATTTAGATTCATACATTAGTATCTGTCAGAGTCTTATCAAAGTCACTCAAATTTTTTATACAATATATCTTCAGAAAAAGAAGTCAGTGCTATGTACTGTTCACAAGAACTTTCTCTGGAAAATTATACCCAGTGTTTGTACAACCATAATGTAAATCATTTTGCAACAATTGTAATGCTAAACTTATTGGCATTTGAGTATATGTATTGTTCAAGTCTACCTTCAACTGTTTACAATGACATTCACATCTGGTCACTCTTGTTTAATAGATCATGATAAAATACACTTTCTACAATTATGCTTCTCATGAACGTTCACTTCCACATACGCCACAAAAAATGGCCACTTTATCAAGATTCTGATATGTGCAAAACTTACAAAGCCAAATTTCTCCACCACTTTCTCCTAATGCCAACAGCCTCTCTGTTGTAAATCTTTTAATATTTTTATTATCTTGGATTGACATTAGTGCAGCTTGGTTTATTACTCCCTGAAGATTGCTCCATGATTCATCAAATGTATTGGCTTGGTTAAGCGTCCGAGGCTGGTTCACATTCTTCTCAGAATATTTCTTTGATAAGAAACGTATAGGTTCTTCACACATCGTGCAAGTTGTTGAAGAGCATACATCAGATTTGATAAGCTCATTAATAAAGGAGCATTTCTTACACTCGACACTCATTAATTGAAGTTTTCGAACTGAACCAGATTGCTGTATTGCGCTTTCATGAGTATTGGATTGTACGGTATCTTTCTCTTTGTTACATTGTTGCACATTATCTTGTTCCACCTGAGTTTCAGGAAGAGTATTTATATTGAAAGATGATGAAGATTTTCGTGCATTTATAACAGCCAAAGGCATGCCACTTCTCCTCCTCTGCAGTATCTCCCTAACCTTATCAATTTCATGAACTTTTGGCAGAGAGTCTTGTTGAGGTACAGACGTTATGCATTCAGTCGGTCTATCCGCCATGGTGCCAGAGTCAGAGGTTAATGCGGTAAAAAATGAATCGTGACTTCTGACTGTTTGTTCAACAGAATCAACAGAGAGTACGCGATTCAAAGTATCGTCAGAATTCACGTGAGACTTTTGTCTAGCAGTCCCTCGAGCTCTGCTTTTCCACTTCCTCTCTAGTTTACGAGCAATTTTTTCCTCGAACAAGGTTTTCTCAGATAATTCATGCGATGACATTGTGTTTATTGGAGTGGAATGGCAATTAGCTCCTTTAATGGTTGATATTGAGGTATATTTAGTTGTCATTCCTGCTGCGCTTCCTCTGAGCATCGATTTCGAGAGAATTTCAACCTTGTCCTCTCCCATTATTTTTCCGTCTGGTAATTGCGATCGTGAATCAAATCGGTAGAGAAACGAATTGAGACTTTATAGAGGAAGGATTATTCAAATAGGAATACGTATGGTAGCACTTGAGAGAGTGACTCTTCAGATTCGCATGTACTACTCTGTTTTTTTGTGCGAACACTTTTTTACATCATAAATTTTTAACTAAGTATAGTAGTAGTACTATTATAGTCCTATAATATGGTACCCTAACTTTGTACAGAAGATACCTAGAATACCTACTCACGACAACATGGTCTATCTTTGTTGTCTGACGGATTGCATTGTCGAACAACCCCAATCCCTCAATGGGGAGCAGTCAACTTCACTAATTGCAAGTATAAAACAGTGCCACTCTCTCTCGAAGCAAACAATTGAAAAATGTAACTTGACTCTCGCCACTGGAAGCTCTCTAATCAAATGTGGAGAATCTATCCAGCAGTCGTTGATTGGAGCTGCTACCGATCTTGATGCCGAATCTTTTTCCATCATTGCGGATTTAATTGATGGGGACAAGGTCAAAGAAGCCAAAGGACTGGCTGAAACGATGAAAGTCGAATCCAATGAATTTATTTCCTTGTCCATGCAGATGGTGACGGCGTTACAGCAGGGTGTGGATGCACTCCCCAATATGATTGAAAACTATGTTGAAAATAAGGCAAGTGAAGTTATTGATGGTGAAATATCCAATGAGGAACGAGCTCTTGCAGATGTTGATGCGGATCTGAATGACTTATCGGATTGTATTGACGCTATTGAAAACTTGAGGCTCATCACTGCCGTGAAAGCAGGGACAAATGCATTTAAAGGGATCACAGAGAAAACACGGCAGTGTCATCGTGTATACGAAATTATTCGAAAATTTGCCACTTCCTTAACCACAATCACTGAAGCCTTTATAAACATGGATGTTAGTGCTGTAATGTCCAAGGTTCAGGATATTTTAAGGGCTATTGGTCTCAGTACCATGATAAAAAAATTTGCTGAGGGATGTGAGAAGATCATGAGCAAAATAATTGACCTTTTTCAGGCGGCCGCTGGAAAATTAAGTCTACTATGGAAAAGTTTGGTTCAAGCAAAAGATAAAATTATTGAGAGTCTTACCGATGTAGTAGATGCGCGATCGTTGTGTAGGGAGGCTGATGAAAAGGTAGATAAGTTGAAACAGCTTGCAGAAGTAATTGGGAAAAAGTTCTGGGACCTGAAAAATTTGAAACCAGAAACGTTGACAATTTTGAGAGAAATGAATGAAGATAGCTCTATTGATGATGCCGTTGAAACGACTAGAGGAATAGATGACGGAATCAATGCTGCTATTAAGAGAATGCAACTAGCATCAAAAAGGCTAAAAGATGAATTTGATAGTCTACCATCTATCATAACTGATGGACTATCAAGCATTGTTTCAGAAGATGATACCCTGAATGACTCAGTGAATGAAAGTGTGAAAAGCATGGGGGCTGACATTCTGGAGTTGGAAAATTCTTTCAAAACTATTGAAGAAGAAAATATTCTTAATGCTACCAAAGCAATACATAACGAATCGACTCAGATGTTAGAAAAGATTGATCACTGCAAGGAAATGCTACAGGTTTGCACTGACTTCACTGAAAAAAGCAAGTCCTCCATCAACACTTTCTTAGGAAAATGGAGCTTAGAAACAGCTGAGTCTAATCTTAAAGAAATGTCTCGTTTAGTCTCATTTTCATTGCTCATGCAAAAAGTAGCAAGTCAGATACAGAAGTTGCTTCAAGCATTGATGAGGTTTTTTCAGGTAATTTCCGCAAGGGTGAAAGAAGTGATTGAAAAGGCACATCAATTATTTTCTGGAAGTGGGGCAGTTGAAGTGGTTTTGGATACTGCAAGTGATTTAGTTTCACTTGGTCTTAGTAATGCCTTGCACATGACAGAAAATCTTATGTCCGATAGATCGAAAGACTAATGGAATATTAGGGAATATATGTGTGTTGAATGATATTATAGTTGTAGTATTTATTAATAACAAGTTTAAGTGAGTAGAATGTATAAATGCTTTAGTATCAGAAGTGAAAAATCTACCGGAGTCACACAACTATGGTATTATTACATGCGAGCATTTTGGATTTTAAAGTTGTATCAATTTTTTATGATTTACTTTTGATTTTGCAGTAGACCTTGTACATCAATAAGTATGCACAGAACAGTACATGCGCTAACGTCCCTGTTGGCATGACATCTATGTTGGAACAGAAAGTGACAGTTCCAACATTGTGTCAATATTGGTGCTGTAGCTTTTAACAAATATTCAAAGCTGCTTAATTTGATAGATATTGACAGGTCAGTCTAACAAAGATGTCATGTCAACATGGGTGGTAACATATGCAGAGTACAGTGCACTTTTACGACCGTACCTCTATAAGTATGATACAGGAGTTAGGGCAGTGCTTCATTTGTCAGCAAGAAGTGAAACAAAATCACCAAGGCTTGTCAATCGTTGTCAAGACATGAGAGGAAGATCATATTGAATTTGAAGAATTTGTTGTCATGTTGTGGTTTTATTCATCTGTTGTTTGCTCATTGATACCATATCTTATAATCTATGTATGCTTTGGTCAAAAATTTAGAGAC
>JALLAW010000645.1:0-11900 GCA_036939535.1 Cyclotella kingstonii | reverse complement strand
GACACAAGGTGAAACATAAAAGGTGATGTGGTGAGGAACTGGGCAGATGGCAAGAGAAGACGTGGTGTCACCACGTCAACACCACGTCGACACCACGTCGACACCACGTCGACACCACGTCGAGCATCTGCCAGATGATCAACGGTACCAACCCTTCACGGCAACCTCACGAAACAGAAGCCTACATTTGTGCCACTCGTGACATGCCACAATTTTTAGACGCCCTACCACCACCACCACATCCTACCCCACACACCGCCAATGTTAATGGAGATATCTTTACCAGCACATCTCCTCACACTAATTCATTATGATAAAATCAAAGGTTTTGAACTCCTTGATTGTATCGAGCAACCTCAAGATGATACTTACGGCCACTCTTGAAGAAATAGGATAGTTGCAGCTTAGAAGAGGGAGGCCATCATGCAGCGGCTACTGTTGGTGGTCAATGATAAGAATATTTTGGCACAAAGCCTTAAAGATGTGGGCAACCTGTTTGACGTACCTGTGTGAACGATTCGCTAGATTTGGCGCTGTATCTATGACTGTATTTAGTGGTGTTGCCATCAACGTCAAAACATGGAAAAATCGATGTGGACGGAAAAATCAACATCAGGAGTGAGGACTTCAACGCCACAGATTCTTGCAGGAATTGTTGGATGTATTGCACAACTATTTTTGATTAATTTCGTGGGACACACTCGACAACACTTTTTAACGTTGCAATTGGTGATGAGAAAGATATCAAAGGTTGAGGGGGAAATGACTAGGAATCGGAATATATGAACAAGGAATATTTGAGGAGTGTCTGATCGTTGCCTGTTTCTGTGACGTTGGAGGATGAGGTAAGGGATCTGATTATGCATGGGTTTGAGAGATAGGAGCAGGGAGGGAGGAGTAACATGCAGGAGGTTTTTCCTCACATCGCGAGTTTCCTACCTGCTAATGGTATTATTTGCTAGTTCAGCAACCCATAGTTAGTTAATGTATCTGTTACTACGTAGTTAACACATTCATTCAATTTAAATAAATGTTACTTTAATTCTAGCACTAGGTTTTTTAGATGGCTTTTGGACATGTTTGACATGGAGGTGGTGAGAGAATGTAGCAGTATTACATGTTTCAGCTGAGCGAGGAGGGAAAATACATCTCTCGTCAGGCGATTCATCAATAACACCAAGAAGAGAATAATATTCACGTAGGAACTACATATTGTACCTGTTTGTTACAAAGAAAAAAGGAGCTTTTTCGACTCTGGTTTACAATAAATAAAATCAGAGTAGTATAAATTATTGAAGTTGAGGGATTTCACCTAATGATTGCATCATGGTGCATGTAGAAAGTGGTACATCTCACACTTCTCATTCTCACCAGAAAAATAAGAGACAGCAACATCTATCAGATTGCTGTACCATACAACTGATTCTATTACTGCTTTAAGTGGAATAGTATGATTAGAATCATTACTCTCTCCACGTACATTTACAGTATGAAAAGGTCTTACTCATAAAGGCTGTACTAATCATTAACCCCCTGTTTTCGACGTTGAAATTAACCTCAATTTTCGATATTAACTGAGTTAATTTCAAATTTCGATGTTAACTAAGTTAACGTCAATTGTAAAGAAGACACAGTAGAACTTGACTTTCCGAGTGTCAGTTTTTGATGTTACTCAGTTAATGTCAAATTTTGATGCTATTCAAGTCAACAACAAAATTTGAAGTTAATTTAGTTAACATAAATGTCAACGTTGACATTATCTCAGGTACTTAAAAACTTGTATGTACAAAAATGTCCTGTACATTCCTATTTATGGTATGCAGTGGGTATAGTTCTATACTACTACTATGTATGGCGTACTATAACCTAATCTAATATTGCAGCACTATACTATCTACTATACTACCATGCTATTTAGAAATAGTACTACTACTTTATACTACTAGGTATACCTTGAAACAGTTCTGTGATACCAATATTCTACTGAAAGACATACCACCTCTTTTTTCACCTCTCTCCCTTCTTCTTTCTTGAGAGGGACATTCCTTCAACTTCATTCTTAGAGGACCAATATTGGTGGAGAAATTCAATTACTACGAAATCAAAATCTAGGTATTATAAAATTTGAATGCAACATCTAACTTTTGAATCTAGAAATATCAAGCTAGATAACCTATTGAGTACCTAAGAAACCTAGCCTTTCAATGCACCATCTCACTAGAAAAGCTGAAGTAGCTTACTGTCTAAGTTTGAGTCCAAAGTCAAAGCTTGAATTTCATGCATGAAAACCAAATGACTTTCTTAAGTGCTTTTGTCTAGAAACTCAAAGAAATGATGTAAACACAGAAAATTGGCAATTTGTCACGAATTTTCAATTGATGGATCTACCATAACCCCCTCTTGAACTGCCTGTTCTGCCATTAGGTTGACCCCAATCAGAACAACACAAGCATCCACCCATTTGAATAGAGAGGAAAAAAGAATTAAACACCATTTAGCGCTGGTACTGTAATTCTTGGATAGAAGGCTACCAAATAGTGATGGCACCAGTTGTGAGTTTGGCGCATCAAAGCAGGAAGTTGCAAATATTTTGATGGGGGGTTTGCATTCTATCAACAATAAAGCCCTCACAGTGGCAATCTTTTCAAAGAAAATGCAATCAGGGAAAAACTCAATTACATGGGCATGATAGCAGAAACTACTCAGATCCCTCTTAGGTTGTATCAAATGATTCGTTTGACTGCTACTAACCTCCCAATATCAAAGTTAACACTACATTGGATGGTAAAAAGTATGAAATTTAGGTTTTTTGAGCTCTGCATAATCAGAAAAGGACTGTCAGAAGATTTGGAAGGTTTGAGAGAGGTGGTCTCGTAATGTTTCTATGATAAGTTTGACCCTAATAATATCACAATGATCATTTAAATTGATTGAGGAGAAGGTTTCATGTGATGGGAGCAACACATATATTATCCCTCAAATAACGAATGAGGTGCTGATTGCATATCAGTTACCAGTGAGTTTCAGTTTTTGAAGGGTTATCCAGGAGAAGTCTGGGCTCCTCCTCTAAGATGCAGGGAAGGTTTTTTACACCCTCATTTGTTTTATTCAAGTTTGTCATCTTGTTAATCTAAATTAATGCCGTTGTTATTTT
Source organism: Cyclotella kingstonii (assembly GCA_036939535.1). NCBI lineage: Eukaryota > Bacillariophyta > Thalassiosirophyceae > Thalassiosirales > Thalassiosiraceae > Cyclotella > Cyclotella kingstonii. The sequence goes on along the minus strand of JALLAW010000645.1, from coordinate 8,746 downwards.
TAGTAGCATTGTATCATAATTGATGTATCTACATAAGCATCCCACACTTGTTTGATCTATTCCTCACTCTCTAGTAAGTTATAATGATGGAGAATGATGGTGTGGCTCTGTCAGTGTGCACAGGCTGAGCCAATTCATCAAGAGTCATGCTCAATTGACGAAAATGTCTAATTTTCATCACCTATTTGTAAATAGACTAATTTCCATCTAAAGGGTAAGCCTTTCTCTCCAATGTATATGCAAAAGAGGAATGGTGTTTTGGCCTAATTTCCATCAGGTGATAGGAAAGTTCTAATTATTTGTCGTCTCATGGAAAATAGTATAATTTTCTATTTAATCGATAAGGTACCCTCTCCAATGTATGCATAGTTTCTCTCAGGTGACAGGAAAATATCAAAATAATTGTTATGAAATGGGTAAAAGTTAATCTTTCTTTGTGATAATAATTGGGGTGAAAGTTAATCTTATCTTGAAACAGACCAGTATTGCATAGGACAAGACGGGATGGCTATTTGCACAAAAAAATATTTTTACAATGCAGAAACTATTACATGAATAAATGCATCAAATGATTACCTGTAATAAATATTGTTGAAGATGGCACATGAAATTTGCTGAGCAATTATGTTACAGTGAATATTAGAATATTTAAAATATAGAACTAGTCATGCATACTAGGCATGGACAATTTTATGTTCACTGCAATCTCAGTGTCATTTTACTGAATCAATGATATCTTTGATGATAGACCTGAACACTGACCAAGAAAAGAACACAATATAGATCCATATGATATGAAAAGCATCTAAGAATGATTCGTTTCATGCTTAAACAAATAAAGTTGACAGTCACATGCAATTCCTCCTACCATAAGTCAGTAAGGCCAGAGCTAACTTTTGCTTATGACACCTTTGAAAGTTCACAAAAACTCATTCAAATAAAAAACGCTTCCTATGAGCTACAAAAGAGAACTGAATGCAAGAATTTCTCATTGGACTGCATTAACAATATTTTTGGGCCCTGATAACGCTGAAGTAACTCAGCCTACGAGATTTGTTGTAAAGCTCCTATTAGCACAAACAGTTTGAGAGCTCCTTAAACTTTTAGAGAAGCATAACGAGGTTTTCATCACGAGATTTCAAGCAAGTAGTCAAATATTAGACAACAATATTATTGCATCCTTTCTAGAGCAAGTGGCACATCAACAAGAACAAACGATGTAACTTGCTATTCTAGTTACAGATCTAACTCACCAGCTTGCTAATAGATTAACAGATATTAGTATCCAGCATACAGCACCCATGTCTCCAGTGCAAAATTCAGTAATAATCAAAGTTTCAGTCAATCTAGGAAGGTTAATTGATTTAAGTGCTCTCTAACTTCCCTCAAATCATTTGCAAGACAAGAAAGCTACTAGGTTTGACGTGAGCTACACAAATAATTATCAAACAACAAGTTGCCTGTATAACACTCTCACTTGGAAGCCAGAGCAGGACTAATGCTCTATAGCCATCAGTGCTCATTTTTGACGAAGTCAAGATCGCTCAAAGATCATCATCTGAGTTATCGTTTTGAAATACATAGCCGATTTTGAGGCTCTATACAATCACATCACAGTTACCCACCAATGTTCCATTAGTAAAGAAAACGTCTCCACGATCGGGGGTAGCGCAAAGTTAAGACTTTACACAAGTTACAGTACTGAACTACGTACAGGGAACCGTACCATAGATATATAGGAATTTATTCATCAAGATAGAACAAGGCGCCAACCATAGGGGACCAAACGAAGGCTAGAAGCAGCGAGATGATAAACTAAGACCTTAAGAGCTTGAGGTTCGGCTGAAATCGTCGGAACTGAATGGAACAGTCGAAAAAAGTTTAAGAGGATGGTCTCGAATCAAATCGCTGCTATCATGTCTGCTACGTAACACCAGGTACAAAACACGAAGGAGTCATGTCGAAGGAGGGAGAAGGAACGACTAACGCGGAAACGACCGAAGAGAATATTCAAGAACGAACTAGGAGGAAGACTAAGCGTTTAATAGCTGAAGACAACTCCTTAACAGAACTTCAAGATCGAGACATGCGCTTGATGGGATCGGATACAGAAGTGGAGAAAATCAGAAAAGACCAAGAGAGGAAGAGCAAAAAGTATACAAATGAGATCATCGCATCTGACAAAATAAAATGACAGGCACTTTTAGGAAATATTTGTACACACGAAAAGGGTCATCTACAAAAAAAGTGATAAAGGTATCAACACTTCTCCAAGATCAGGAGTTGCGAAAAGTAAAGACTCTAAACACAATAGCAGTATTAAACTACGAACAGGAAGTTGCACTTAAGTTACACAGGAATTAATCTGTCAATCCAAAAAAGGCGCCAACCATAGCGGGCTAAAGGACGGCTAAAAAGAACAAGAAGACGAACCTACTCTCTGTGAGTCGGAGACCAATGAAACTCGACGGAACTTAACGGAACCTTCGAAGAGGAAAATAGAAAAGAATTTTTGATTCTAATTACAGCGATCACGCCTGTTACTTAATATCTGGTACAGAGGCACAAAGGAATTATGGGAGGGAGAAGGAACGATCAGCATGGAGAAAGTGGGTGAAAAAATCTATATACTAACCAGGAGGAAAACTAAGCGGTTAAGAGCTGGAGATTATTCTTAGACAGAACTGCAAGTCCATGATATACGCTCGGTAGGATCAGATAAAGGAGAAGAAATGGCTAAAATGATGTAAAAGGTAAGACCACGAAGAATCCGAGCAAGATCATTACTTATGACAAAGCGACAGGATCAAAGCACATGTATTCACAAAAAGGCCATCTCCGATGATAATAAACTAACGGACTATCAATACACTTTCACTAGCCAAAACAGAAACACCAGAGAGAAAAGTAATTCAATTTTCAAATATAAAGCAGTAGTTGACTTCACTGTTAGAATTCATCAAAGGGACAGCAAAAGAGTGAACATGAGAATCTAGTTATTAGATAAACTAGCGGAAGCAATCGTTAAAATTAGGAAAGTCTCTAATCCCAACGCTCAATTCATAGCAAAAGACGGATCATAGAATGCGGACTGGAGAGAGATGCTTAGATACGATATCAATGCCAAAGAATTTTCCATGTTTACAAGTCAACTAAGGTTTCCTTACCAATTAGGGATAGCAAATTAATCAGAGGGTCGCCATTATTAGCAGGAAATATGGAGATAGAGGAGATTTTGGCAAGAGCAGAGAAGGGTCTAAATAATGACTTCATTCAGATCAACTAAAACCATTACAAGTTCTGAAATCATTGCAGAACACGGTAATGGTAGGAATCCCTATGGAGATTCCTGCTGTATGAGTAGAATCATTCAACAAACTTATGGTACTGTGTCTCTAAAAATCAGTGCCTTACCGGTTCCACACTGCGTTATGATGTGATAAGTGGTTGCTTGGATGTTTGACGTTGATAGGTGTGATGTTAGTCATATTTGGTATTGTGTTAATGATTGTTTGAAGAGAGATTTGCGAATTGACGCGACCACCAAGAATGCTGGCAATTACGGCCGGAAAAACTGTGTTGACCTTAATGATGTTGTTCCCATCCCTCTAAATAAGAGGAAGACACATATTGCGTTGGCAAGGATCTTGGTGTGTCTTTCACTGCTGTTCATCGTCTCTTGAAAGATATAATATCGCATTCATTTAAAAGTGTTGCCAAGAGCAGACGAACCCCCTCTCACATGGCCACTCGCTTTTATTTTAGACACTCACATCTTGAGGTACAAAATCGCTTCAAGGACATGAAGAAACTCCTCCATGTGAACAAAAAATAGTTCAACATGTGCAAGATAAAGCATAGACTCTATCTCACAGGAGAAGAATATGATCCGTATGGGAGTATGACGAATAACATAATATCAAGATCAACTTTCTTGCTGCTCTTGCCCTCCACAGTGGGGCCATTCCAAGAGAGCCAAGTTCAATTGAAGGATTTGTACGTGGCCCTTTGTGCATGAGATGATGGCGCAGAGGTCAAGTGAGGGAAGTCATCAGAAGGGGACGTCATCATGGACCCCTACACTGGTATCAAGAGGGAACTCTAGAGAGAGTTCCTTATTGAGAAGGTCTTACCAGCCAGCAATGACAAGATGTCTAGTGCGACAACACGAGAGATCATCCTACAACAGGATAACAGCCCTGAGCACATACCACCAACCGACCAGTGTTCCTGAATGCAGTTCAAGAGCGACACATTAAGGTCAAGTTTCGGAATTATCCCCCCCCCATTCCCCTGATCTAAATGGTTTAGATCTTAGATTCTTTAACTCCATGCAGTCCAACAAGGATGACCTTGATGTTACAAGTGTGGACGATTAGATTGAAGCAGTCAAGTATGCCTTCAATTTAATGTAGCGATTATTACTGGAATGGGCTTGGGTAACTCTACAAACTGTGATGATGAGATTATGATGCATTATGAGGGTAACGGTTACAACATTAAAAAGATGAAGAAAGATCGGTTGGAGAGGGATAACATGTTGGATTTTTGGTCAAGGGGGCACGAGCGTGGGTTTTCTTCTCCTTTTCTAAGGTTCTTTTCCCTACTTGAATATAGTTTTTCTTCTCCGTTCTTTACACCATGCGCTCTAACTTTATGAAGTACATGTAGCTAATTTCAATAAAGTCAAGACAAGTTGCCTCTAAAATAATTAGCTAGTGATTAATCAATGTATTAACGCAATAATTGATGTTCATTGAAATGTGAGTGTAGTTATTGGACATAGTACTCCTACTGAAATAATGTGTAGGAGAATAGAGGGGCTACTCGCTAGCGAGCTGACGAATTTTCGTCAAAACGAAAAGTCATAGACATAGACAGGAATCATCTAAGGGAGACGGTACTATCTACAGTCAGACAAAAACGATCATCTAAAAAATCCGAAGTAGTAATACATAGTGGTCTTTATGTAAAAACCCATTAGCGCAGAAAGCTAGTTATAATTGGGGAGTGACCAGTTATAACTTGGTAAAAAAATCCTCTTTTACTTTGAGCCACACATTTTTCGAGGCTTGCATAAACGGGATTTTTTTACACATTAACCTGTTCCGCCAAATGCACTAGTTATAACTGGACATCGCTAAAAATTAATCATTCATGACTGGCTATTTTATTAATAACAGTTTATAACTAGGTATTGTTTCAGAATACTCAATTATAAGTGGGTATGTTTCTCAAGTGACAATTTATAACTGGGCATGACATTCAAAACTGCTTAATTTTAAAATGACAGTTTATAAATGATTAAATTTAATGACCATTTATACCTGTGTATTTTTAACATTAACATTTATAACCGGGTATTTTTAACAATGGCAATATATAACTAACTGTGTAGTTTCGAAAATATCTAGTCAAAATTCGGTATATTGTTAATGCCAGCTTATAATTGGTTAATTATCAACAATGCCCAGTTATTAATGGTTAATTTCAATGAATACCCAGTTATAAGTGGGCATTTTCAAAACATGCCCAGTTATAAATTGTTATTTTTAAAACTTAACCAGTTATAACTTGATAATTTAAAAAATTAACAAGTTATAACTAGGGATTTCAAATGAATACCCTTGTATAACTTTTCATCAAAAAATCACGGACTCAAAAAATGCACAATATTTTTTTTATCAGAATCATTACTACTGATGTGAGTCACTAAATTCAATCTTTATTCAAGCGCTATACATTGAATCATACATAAAAGAAAATCTACGTTGTAATACTCATGATTGCAGCAAAAGGTATTTTCTGTGGCACTTTAATGTGCAATAAATACCACTTTGAAAATATTTGCATCTTACATTGTCGCATGGTCATCTGCAGTTGCATTTAGTTAAGCCAAACCCTTTACCTCTAGATGCTGCAACATCTCTAGTTCCCTCTCTCAGTGATGGAGGTCATTCCTTGTAATTACTGATATGCTTTTTCCAAACCATCTAGCTCCCTATTATTTCCAGCCCGTGGAACAACAGTTATATTATGTCGTGCATTTGTCTATCGAAGCACACCATTTTTAACTACCACCCTGACAATACCATTTTTGTAGGATCTACATAGTGACACCAGTGAGGTTGTTTCCATCCACCTTTGTTTGGTCGACTTCATTCAACCTCTTTCACGCTACGGCTAACGCTACTTGCCCTACCTCTCATTTTGGTAGCAGCTTTTTCTCTTAGTCAAATGCCTCCTGCTGCAATAATTTCCTCTTAGGACACACAAATAACTCATTTAATTCTGATGTCTGAGTATAATAGGATGCCCCAGGAGTAACAAACTCCTCAGTAGTTGGCAGCCGAAACCATAAACCCCATTCATTGACTGGCCCATTTTCCCTGTCTTCTTCATCCAATTCGCAGATTAAACCTGTTCCAAGTTCCTCTAACAACTCTTATCTATTCTTCTTCACCTTCTAAAAAGACACCTCTTATCCTTACTTCCAAAGTCTGAAGCACCTCTATTATGAATGACAGTGTGTTTAGCTCCAAGTGAGGCATCACGTAGCTGTTTAGAAGTATTATCAGTAATCTCCATGCTTAGATCTATCCAATTATTACTGTTCTAGTTAGTATCTTCACTTACTGAAAAAAGCGAATGAGCCAGTTGAAAATAAGTATGATTATGAAATATTTAGTAGATTGAAATCATTAAGTTCAATGTAACCTTATTGATTTCAATTCAAGCAGTAAGAGAGTCATCAACGCATCTTCTTTATTGCTATCCACTTCGATTACTTCAGTTATCACTGACACTTCATTATGAATCAATTCAACCTCATGTGCAATTTCTTTGCCAACAACATCATTATCCACACTTCTTTTCTTTCTTTCATCAGTCTCAGCATTTTCAGTGTCAATCAAACCAAGTTCACGCAATCGCATATGTTCTTGTGCATGAGCCACTTATTAAAGTGCATCAACTTGTCTCCTTGTTGTAAGGTATTGTAAAACACTTTTTGCGGGCGGCGGTTTCTTGTGCAATATCGATGGAGTTATGGGTGATCATGGTCTTGGTAATGAGAGATGGGATTTCAATTTTCGAAATTGATGTCATTTTGCGAGAGAATCACAAGTGGTGACAAGCTGCTGTATGTGGCGATGAGCTCCTCTTCAAAATTATAGGTGATTAAAATTTTACAATGTTGAGCTCATAACATGTCCGATAAAGGCAGTACCCAGTTATAACTGGGTAATTAACCAGCTATATCTGTTTAATTTGGCATAAACAGTGACCGACGATTTTTAACTGCCTCCCGTTGTAAACTGGTGCGAATATTTACTGAACATACTACCGTATATGTCTGTCAATATTGCCCACCAAATGTCCCCGTTTTTTAGTAACGTTTTCTTTTTCGTATGTAAATACCCCACATATTGGGGAATAATGAAAGACCTATACCATTTGCACATAGGAATTATTCGCGCCAAAATATTGTTTAGTCAAATCAATAATGAACGACCTATACTACCAGCACAAAGTAATTTTTGTCGCCACAATATTGTCTGGTTAAATCAATCATTGGAAGTTCATTTTTTTGCAAAATAAAACATAGGAGGAGAAGCCCAAACGACTTCCGACGCCGGTGGATAGTCCGAAAGCGTCGCGAGTTTGTCAAGAAGTACTTCATTCTTAACAGTAAGGGTGTCTCCATGAGCTTTTTGTGAATCCATTGGTAAAGACAAGACCTCTCTTCGCAAATGGATTCGCAATGAGTCGAAACTCCAAACTAATATGAAGAAATCCCTCAGCATAAAATTTGAATCTATCTCCCAGTTCAGTATTATCTCCGTTGAACTTCTACAGCTCATTTTAGAAAGAAGAGAGCCAAGGTAACTCTATCATGTACAATCTATAATTTTATAAATTTCAAATCTTTTGCGTGAGTTCTCTCTAAGACCCACACGGCAAAGAGCTCTGCTGTCAGACGATGGCTTGCTTCAAAGAGCCTTGTATATCGTCTTGGTGCCCAAGTCTCTCAGAAAACACCACATATTGCTGCCGCTTAGTCACTAGATTTTGTACCTTCATGTAATCGTCATTTCATTCAAAAATTAACCAGACAGCAGTTTGGGAATCGATGCATATCGATCGAACTCTGGATGTGAGAGAAGCAAAAATGGTAGATACAAGGACCTTCATAAACAACTCCCATAGAATCATGGTTGCTATTACCATTTCTGCAAATGGTGACATTCTTCCTTTGACGATCATATTTAAGTGTATGTTCATTTCATTTGTAACATTTATCATTAATTCATTTTAAACAACTAATCGCAATCTTTAATAATTAAGGAACAACCGATGATCACATTGCAACAAAAGAGTAGGACACTCTTCCACCAGATCCTCACTATGCATGCCAACAAAAGGCCTGGATGGATCAGTTCGCGATGAGGAACGGGTCAAAAAAGTGTTGGAATCCTTGGTGAGGCAGGCACCTGAAGGAGCAATAACATTATTGTTTCTTGATTTTTATTGTGCTCACATAATGGGAGTAGTCGTGTCGATGATTCAGATTTAGGTGTGGAGGTGGTACACATCCCTGGAGGATGTACTTCTCACTGCCAATCTGTGGACATTGCTTTTAATATATTTTAAAACCCATGTTTGTCATCTTTGGGAAGTATGGCTGTTGGAACAATATGATGCAGTCGCTACACAGAACAGTATTCTTATGGCAAGTAGATCAGAG
>JALLAW010000644.1:0-11903 GCA_036939535.1 Cyclotella kingstonii | reverse complement strand
TGGTCCTGCCAGGTTATATACTGGACCAGTATATATACTGGTACCAACATATATACTGGCATTTAATACTTATGCCAGTATGTATACTGGAATTTTTTGGATTATTAAGCCAGTTTGTATACTAGTTCTGCCAGTATGTATACTGGTAGAATTGTAAATGCCAATATTCAACTGTGATCGCCAAAGTGAAAACAAAATGAAATCTGGTAGTCTACGCATACAGGGATTCAGGAAAAAGGACTGTATGGAAAATCAAAAACAATCTTGTTCGGAACGAACGATGATTTTTGGCCGCTGTATGAATATGGAATGTGCCACCTTGCATACTGGATCGTTTCCCATACGGGCACTGACATAAATACTTCCACATTGTAACGATATCCTATCTGATGTGTAATGACTTAAACATTTTGGCATTATAAGCTACTTCCAGAGACTCAATGATATTTTTGTGTTTGAAGAAAAAGATATTTTCATGGGAGAAAGTTTTCAATGGAAGCAATCTTTTTATAAGTGAAATGAGACAATCATGTAGTGTTAAATGGATACTATGCTTGTCAAGTAAGACCAATGATTTGATTTCAATTTGATGATTTTGGAGCTAGTTTTTCATGATGATGGAGACAACTACTGTGTCATTATCATCAAAAACTCCAGAATGTTCTAACTTGACAGCAGAACCACTGTCGAAGAAACTTTATGATGCCAAAGTTTCGTTTCAATAGTGTCTATCTCAATGTCATCAATTTCATTTAGTATTGGTTTGACTCTTTTGTGCAGCATTCTTTATTTATTGAAAGATTTTTATTGCTCTCTCTCTCTCTCTCTCCATACTATCTTCGCAGCGCCAAAAATAATTTTAAAATATTTTCTGACGCGATGATATAAATCACTACCGCCGCTTCGCGCTGCGCTTATGCAAGCCCAATCGGCAGTGCTCACAGTGCTCGCATGGTCGTCCTTCGCACTCGCTTGTACCGTGATTCAAATGTTCTTCGCTTTGCGCTGCACTTGTGCAAACACAATCAGCAGTGCTCGAGTTCTATTTTGCTAAATTCAACACTGTATATATTAAATATTTGAGGAAGTTTACAATGTACCAATATCTCAAGAAATGACTCATACTTGTACCTCTTTTTCAATGATGAACTTATATTCATGTCTAGGGGTTGCATCCATAATGTAGAATTAAGTGGGAGAAGCATAACTAGAAACTCAACGTGTGATGTTTTCCAAACATTGTCCCTTACATGCCCTATGAAATTGACCATTATCAATAGACCTTATCCTTTCCTATAAACTGCTAGTACAAACACCTTATTGAACCACTCCAGACACATTTCTATCAATCCAGGCATTAAAATATGGTACTGGGCATTCATCATTGTCATAACTACATTCTAACCTCTAAGGATTTCCAATCATAGCCACTGGTATCGTGTCTGTACAACTAGCATCAAATCAAACAATTAGAGTAATCTGATCTTTACCCTTTTTTCCTGCCTCTAGCTTTGTTCTATCCTCATTAGGTAATAAGACGGGATGAAGTGATAATAAAATCCCGTTTCATCAATGATTACATGTGATTAAAATCAAATGTAACATGAACTCCTTCAACTAATTGACTGCCTTACTACAACATGATCATCCTTCTTTGTGCTTCCTGATAGAGTAATACAAATATGAAATGATTGTATTTTATCCATAAATTAGTAGGAACATTTGATCTTAATTTGCATGTCATCAAATAAGGCTCACCAGCATCATGCTACACAATGACAGTTTTAAGTCCCTTACTTTTTCAAATCTATTGATATATCCATTAGACTTTCATTACTAAACTTAATTGTCATTACCCTTTTACTATCATCGTAACATCTTCACCAATCTTTTTGTAAGAATAATCCATTCCATTCTTTGAGCTACATCTCCTCATCTTTTGAGGGTTCATAGCAAAATTTATTGGATCTGTCATTATTCTCCTCCCCTGAATATTTTTTGATACTGTCTAAAACTTCTTCTCATGATTCGCAATTGCAGATACATCAAGTTTTCCAGCGATCTGATGATTATTGAGTTCTTCTTCAGTGCACTTTGTAAGTACATCAAGCCTTTCTTTCTCTAAAAGATGCTTTCCACTAGTCCTCTTTTTCTTTACCACTTTTCTTCCTTCCTTTACATTCTCTATATTTTTTCTTTTTGGAGATGATGTCAAGTCTGACAAAGTGAGTCTTAGATTATCAACTGCTACATCATGAAGAGCATTATTTAACTCTAATATAGGTACTAGTGGGAGCAAGAATGGAAATGTGGATAGAGATAGTGAAGATGTGGCCTGGAGAAACAGGGAGTATTGCACTCTGAGTGAGTCAATACATTTTCCATAAGCAGAAATTCATCATTGGTAAGAAAGGTCTTAAAATGATTGCCATTAATATGGTAAATAATAGTTGTTTTGGTTGGAAGGAAAAATCTTATCAGTCGAATTGAGCAAAGGATGATTGTAGTTGTGGTATCCAACATTTCCATCATCAGGCATTTGAGAAAGAAAAATTAAATCTGTTTCTAAAGCATCAGAAGCAAAGAATATATAGTCAATGGTGGCCCAGTGTATATTCCTGCCTCTTTCCTGTAAAAATAATGTAATGATATCAGCATTTGCATTACATCCTTTAGAGGTGCAAAACACATTGATGAATGATTGAGATGTTTTAAGGCATGCAAGAAGTTCTGGACATTCATCTCATTCTCATTTAGTGTATTCATAGATTTTGAGAAAGTATCACAGAAACAGTTACCATTAAAATGAGTTTTAATGCTGTTGAAGTAACTGGAGGTATCATCATTGAGGAAGGTGTGAGGATTGAATGGTGGTAGAGTTGGTAGATTACTCTCATTCATTGATTGCAAGAACATGATGATGACAGTAAGAAAGGTTGTTTGAAGCTAGTGAATCTATTGTGGTGAGGTTGGAAGTTGTTCAAGAGGCTTGACTGCCATCACCAGTTCAATCTGGCACATTGGAGGACCTCAAATAGAGAAATTTCTCATGTTTGCATACATTTTACATTACAAGTGCACATGCAATGAGGAATTAGTATGGCTTCCCCATCTGTAATGGATGATGGTAAAATATCTATTCCTACACTAAGTTACGAGTTGCCTCTAAACTCAAAAACACAAATTATTTTTCCATGCATGGGGTTTCAAACTAATGCAAACCTCTACTGTATCCCACATATGACACATTTTTCTCTACTCAGAATATAGGATGATATGGTACTATACCTAAATTTATCATAAAAACCCTTAAACTAACCTCACACATCATTAAGAATATATAGTAAATGTTTCTTTTCATTATTTGACTTGGATAAGACTTGCTGATCAAGGCTCTATAATACCAAGTCATTTAGTATCTTAAAATGTATAGTGCTCATCAAAGATATTAGTCAAAATATGTTATGATTTACAGAAAATAGAGCTTGTATATATATGTGCAAGGTGTTGGCAAGTAACAATGAAGAAAATTTTGTTCTCCCATGTGGAAGGCTTTTACAGATTAAAAGTATTCTAGCTCATACCACTCTTATAGTATTTTTTATCTGCCTCCAAAGCGTTTGAAAAATCCACCCAGTCGATTTCCAAATGATCTTCTCTCTGGCTTAACTTCTGGTTCTGGCTTCTTAAATCCACGAGTTATTGCTGTTCTAGTCTCTTCCACACTTGCATCTGGTCCTAGGGGACTACGTGTCATTTCGCGCCGTTCTTTATAAAAATTAGGACTGCGATACTCTCCATCTCCATTTCGAATGGCAACTGCCACATTTGAAGGCACTGTAGGCACTGCTGTCAAGGCAGGCTCATTCTCCTTCATTTCTCGAAAATCACATGCCAAGACAGTAATACTTACTTCCTCTCCCATATCTGGATCAATCAAAGCTCCGAAGATAATATTGGCATCCTCATGTGCATTTTCATAAATCACCTCTGAGGCTGCATTGATCTCACTCAAACCTAACCCGCTTCCACCAACAACATTGAATACAATACGCTTTGCTTCACTGATAGGGAAATCCAAAAGAGGACTCGAAATCGCTGCCACAGCCGCATCTACTGCTCTTGTTTTTCCTACACCAGTTCCCACACCCATTAAGGCTGTACCTGCATCTTTCATTACTGCCCTTACATCAGCAAAATCGACATTTACTAGACCTGTCTTAATGATGATCTCAGATATTCCTACCACTCCTTGACGCAATATGTCATCTGCCACTAAAAATGCATCAGTGACTGGAGTATTTTCAGGCACAATTCTCAATAACTTATCGTTGCTAACCACGATCAGTGTATCCACATGTTTTCTTAATTCCTTAATTGCCGCCTCCGCCTGCTGCATCCTCTTCTTACCTTCGAACGCAAATGGCTTCGTCACCACCCCCACTGTGAGACATCCTTCATCTCTGGCTATTTCTGCCACGACAGGGCCCGCACCACTCCCTGTTCCTCCTCCCATCCCAGCTGTAATGAAAATCATATCAGCACCCTTACAAATTTGTTGAATTTCTTTCCCATTTTCCATCGCACTCTTTTTTCCCACCTCTGGATTCCCTCCAGCGCCGAGGCCTCGCGTGACTGTCCTTCCAATGTTGAGGACGTTGGGTGCAAGTGACTTTGCGAGGGCTTGGGCATCTGTGTTGACGGCCCAGAAGGAGACTCCATCGATACGAGTTTGGATCATGCGGTTGACTGCGTTTCCTCCTCCACCTCCAACTCCCAAGACCTGCGTATGTGTGTGTGTGTGTGTGCGTGTATAAAAGAGTATAATAATAAAAATGAGACAATACTGTTTGTAGAAAAGAAAAGGGGACAATAAAGTCTAATCTTCAACTATTGATCCGTGCGAACCTTTATTACACAAGGATTTGTTCCTCCCTCTGGCATGATCACCCCACCATCTGTTTGAATTGGCCATCTATTTCCGACGTTGCTCCCAAATGTATTATCTCGACTACTGCTGGTGCTGCTACTACTGATCCTTGATCCATCATCACTTGGAATGGGGTCAGCTTCATTTTTGTCATTAGAGTCAAAATTTAAGAGACTCTCTACTTCGTCATCGTCAGTGGCATATAGCACAGGTATTCTATGCAATGTTTGTTGCTGCTGTTTTGCATAATAAGGGTCAAAATATGTTGGAGAGGGCCACATTGTCGAAGCGAACTCCAGAGCTACATATCGAGTTTTTCGTTGTCTTTCTGACCGTCGAACATTCCTACGCAATGACGAGAATGCCAGGGATGAAGATGATAGCGGAAGATTTAGTATTCCCAAAAGAAGGACTTTGATGAATGATGGTGACATAATAGACTTTTAGAAAAGCATTGATAACGAGGCATCAACAAGCTCTGTGTGAATCAGTCACTGTGAGAACCAACAACTTGTTATTCAAACAAACAAAAGATAGGCAATTAAGGTGCCGATCGTGAGAGGCCCATAGCTCTCAGTTTTTCGTCGTGGAAAAATACCTGGAGGAGTACATCCTATTACTAGTGATGCATCTTACCTTGAGATTAGTACCCAGAAAAGGACGATGACGTCATTTCCTGTTACTGACGGTCGGCTCGTAAGATTCAGTGAAATCAATTATTAATGTTTCATCAGGGAAAGTACTCGAGCTGTCACTATAACCTCTCCGACTTGATTTCATCTTTCTCTGGCTTCAACGTCGTTTCGAAGGACGTCAAATGTGGAGCAGAAAGTATTGATTTATTGTACATATAGTACTAGTCTTGGATTATTGGTAAGCTATAAAGGAATCAATATGTTCTGGTGCCCAAAATCTTCGTCCATTGTGGCACAATGCCACCTCGGTATAAGATAGGAGTAATTTTCCCATTGTAGGAATCTTATATAAACTAAAATCCCACTCCGAATGATTTTTCCACTGCCAGCAGAAGAAGGATATAGTAACTATTGCTTCGTCAATTTTTTGAATGAGGAGCGAACAAGAAAAACAGAGAAGGAAATTATTAAACGTTTTCCCATGATATGTTCCAGTACGACAGGAGGCTCTATTACTCATTGATGGCAAGATCAGCTATTAACAGTACCAACAATGCTCCAACAACAAGATTAAACAATAATAGTACTATAGTAGTTTAGTACTAAGCAAGCAAATAAATGATAGTAATAGTAAACAACAAAAAACATAAGAATACAACTAAATGCTTTTAATACTGTAGCATATCAATTATATATTTGGCTTAATCTGCCATGGCAGCAGCAGTCACTTAAGATGGTGCATTATATTTTGCAGTGCGGTACATTCATGTCCTTCACACTTGAGGCTCCAAACCTGTCTTCCAGTGTGTAATAGACACTATCATCATAAGAATAAGTATTGTTGGGCCCTCCTGTACAATAATGGTAGATCTTCTTGACTAGAAAGTTTCAGCTTCAGTGGAATTATGTACAATATTGGTCACCCTTGGCTCTTTTTTGTCAATGAAGTTGATGCCCATGCGCCATATTCTAGATACAAAGACACAAAAGTTGTGTCATATCCATGATATTATTCTTGATCCATACACATCATGGTTTCCCCCGATGACCTAGTTACATGAGAGAAAATCTCATGTCCCTCTATGTTCTCAAACACACCCGTAGGAGATACGGTGGCAATTCGTTCTTCAGTGATAGAACTCTGAGTTTCGTTGGACACCAATGTGGTGCCTCCAGTGAGCCCAGGATGATCAGTCGCATTTGAGCTGATGGGACTGTAGCCACCAGCTATATACATCTCCTTGAGACGCTCATAACAAGCAATGACTTCTTGGTCGTGCATCATATTGAGGCCATGGCACTCCAGCTGTGACATCAGCCGGACTTTTATAGTGCGATCGATCTTTGACTCCCCCTGAAAGTCAAGAGCATTGAGAATCGACGCCAAGGCTATGGACGACGGTTTTCTGGTGACGAACCAGTAGTCACAGACAGAGAGTTCTGTGAGAAACCGGGCGACCTCGTTAACATCGTGTCGGTCCCGATGGGATATGGTAGAGGGGAGAAGCGGCATCATGTCCCTCACAAAAGTATAGGGAGTGGGTGGATGGACCTGCCAGCCAAGAGATTGAAGGACAGACTCTTCCATCTTGACGATGTGCTCTTCCAGAAAGTAGCCTCGGCTAAGATCTATTAGAGATGACATACGGATCTTGCCAGGCTCGTAAAGCTTGATGGCTAGGTACAGCGCCGTCATCGCAGCCAGTTGGAAGATACGGCGGTTGACGCATCGAGTTGCCAGGTACCGATCAAGATACGACATGGCGACGCTGACGATCTCACGGTTGAAGTCAAAATGATCGACAACCTGATAGCACCACTCACATATCTTTTCACGCCACATTTCATTGATTTCTGATGAGGAGGTGGAGTTAGCGACGCCATCAGCGGCGTTGTTTGCAGCGACGATGGTCATGTCGGATACGGTATCATGTTGGAGCGTGCGCACAAGAGATTCTTGCCAATCTTTAGTGAGATAATCGGGACATGTGTAGCGACTAACCTCTTGACGTCTCATTGCTTGAAGACGGGCAGAAAGATTGAGTTTCCACTCACGGCAAGCGGTGCTGGTTGGCATATTTTGTTAGGCTCGACAACTTTATGGGAAGATTTTGGCCAGCATGAAACAACAACACACCATTCTACTATACGTACCTAAAGCATCATATAATACCTATACATACCATACATAATTTGTGGTGATTACATCGTAGTTCTCCTACTAGTTATAGTATTTTTACCTAGCATGGTACCATCCTACATCCTCCTGTCTGCACACTCTGTGAGAGTGGAGAGGGAGAGAGACGTGGTAGGGTTGTTGTGGCAGCTTATGTATAGTATTCCTACTCTATCACTTCCCTCTCTAGCTCTCTCTCTAGAGAGAGTATTATTGAATAAATACGTACTCCGACTCCTACATCCAATGCGCACTCGTCTTGGGTACGATATGACGCGCTCGCTTCACAGCCTACCATTTTTTGTCACTGAACGCCAGGTATGGTAAGATGGTATAGTGCTACGAGTTTTTTTTCTTAAACATTATTTAAGGTAGGAGTACTAATCTATCCTTTGTTTAAGAATCTGCATCCTTGATACTACTACATCTCTCTCGAAACATTTAGCCCTTAGAGAAATGGGAAAGGACCCATCTCATAACCTATTTATCCATTCTGAAATAAACCACTTGGGCAATACAATAACTTTTACTAATATAGAAGTCCTACTATAGGATATAGTATCATATGGTACGTCTACGTAGGCAAGATGGGAACGACATCTTTCGGTTTTGAAGAACTTAAAATAATTCAAATTGGAATGACTTCTCGAAGTTTTAGTAGAAAACATGTCTTAATTCCGTCTGATTCATTGTCTTAGAGAAAGCGGGGTAGCATGAAAATCATAAGAGTAGTATCAAGTACTTACCTCGTACCTTTTTCAGGAAACCAGCTCAATTTTCGTATGAATCTGATTCAAAAATGTGAATATCGAGAAGTCGTCTGGAGCAACTGAATGTATAGTATGTATACGATTTCCCAATTTTAGTCGAGGTCTCAATTAAATGTTATGCCTAGAGAGAGAGAGCGAGAGTGTGTTGCTGACTAAAAAAGTTTATGGTATCTTCAGCGTAGGGCAGTCTAGCAATTCCTTCTACTACTACTACTACGTATAGTACATCACTGCTGTTTCGAAAAAAGGAATGGTTCCTCTGCAACAACAGTGAACTACCTATTTGAATGCTCGATGAAACTTTATGCGTCCTCAAAACATGTGCTGTTCGACGCAGGAAAGAAACACATTGCATATGTTAGAAGCGCTCTTTCAAAAGATGGTACGAAGCAAGTGCCCTATTTAAAGGGATGGGCTTGGCAGCACGTGCTGTTAGAGAGAAGGTTGAATCATGTTAGGATGCAACAGCAACTGCAGAAACATTCCGAGAAGAATCACCTTCGAAACGACATGGAAATGAATGAACCTCTCGAAACTGCCCATGATAACGATTGGCTGCTTTTGTTTGAGCATGAAGCTGTTTACACACTTGGCAGAGGAGCAAGAGAGGAGCATTTGACGTTTCTAAACAAGTCTTCTCTGATCACTTCGAAAGAAACAGAAGACCACATTCGTAGATTGAGTCGAAATTATCGTGGTGATGATTCATGTCGTCTGAGAGTAGATGCAACCTGTAATAAAGACATGAGTGTAGAAAATGAAGTTGATGCCATCTTTAAATCTCAAGCAACTCAGTCCAAGGGAGTTTTCGCCCCAACTGGTGCACCCATTTATAGGATTGAACGTGGGGGTGAAGTGACCTATCATGGACCTGGCCAGCTTGTTTTTTATCCAATGTTGAATCTTCGTGATCCCGCTTACAAACAAGATTTGCATTGGTATCTACGCCAGCTTGAAGAAGTTGTTATCTTAACGTTGCAACATTTTGATATCAAATCCAATAGAGATAACGTAAACACTGGTGTTTGGGTCGGACAAGAAAAAATTGCCGCAGTTGGAGTGAGTTCATCGAGATGGATAACAACACACGGAATGGCAATTAATGTGAATCCTAATTTAGATTGTTTTGATAGGGAAGTTATCAATCCCTGTGGAATCAAAGGACGAGGGGTAACGAGTATAAGAAATGTTTTAAAAGGTTGTCATTTTCCTTCCGTGAGTGAAGTGGCAGATGTTGCTGTTGGCTGCTTTGGGAAGGTTTTCAACATCGAGATTGTGGAAGGTAGACCCATATGTTGATTTTAACCACTGTGACTCAGGAATCAGTAGACTTATTGTTGAAATGGAGTAAGCTATCAGATCATTCCTGTTTCTTCTGAAAATATCTTCCTTTTTGATTTTCTCAGGTTTCATTGTAATGTTCGTCAATTACACTCCTAGCTATATTGCTGCTGCAAACCATCTCTAAACTATTATTGTTGATATTCCTTTCATTGCATCAAGTCATGGTATCATGGATCTTTGAGTTGATAGCTAATCATGCGAAGTCGATTGAAAGAAGGACATTAGATCATCAAATTAATAATGTCATATGAATAGCTGGCATAGTTTGATGATATTTACTTCAAAGTCTTAAAATACATCTTGCTTTGAAATGAGGCAACAACTTTTTGAGAAGCAGCAAGCAGGGGTAAAAAGTGTTAAAAATTTTCGAAAGATCTCATTCTCAAATATGAAAAATAATAGCAGCTACTGGAATTGAGTTAGCATTGTTAACATCAAAAATACCAGTGGTGTAGTTCTAGAAATCAACAATGATTTGATATTCTTCAACAAAAAATCTCGTTTTATAACAGGGCATCCTTTTTCACTGTTTCAAAATTAGTCTTCTGTAAATCATATAGTTCATCATTTTCTATCATCATATTATGTTCATTTACAGAACTAAAATTCAGGTCCATATGTAAAGCTAGTACACTGACAAACAAAAATAAGCAGCTAATAATTTCAGGCAACTTTTCAGATAGAAACATCATTCAGATTGTCTTTTATTGATTGGTCTATTTATATCACTCTGCTCTATACAAATTCAATGCCGTTGCAATTTTTATCTACCACTCCACTCCATATGGTCTGAAAGCTGTCTCATCCAGTCAAGAAATAGATAGGTAGGCCAATGAGTACACAATGTCAACATGCCAAAGTATTTTGCACATGGAACAGTCTCTTTCACCATGATGAGTCCAATGGATCCAAGCCTCATACTGGCAATAAAAATATCACATCACATTTGCTTCAGAGTTATAATTAAGAGAGTGCCCAATGGTGATGCTGCTATTATTGGTATGGATGATGATATATAGAGGCCAAGTGATGACAGAGACAGTGAAGAAAGTAGATATGATGATGATAAGATTGAAGTCACAATGATGGTGGAAATAGAAAATATCATGCCTTCAGATGTAAGCTGTGCACTGCCTGCCAGCACAATCAATAATAGCAGTGGCAGAGAGAACCATGTAGATGAAGGGAAGCACTGCAACAAGAAGCGTAAATGGAATAGTTATGAGGAGAAGCTTGAAGATGACATTGATAGCAACTTATTTACTGCTTTGTTAAAAATCATGGGATAGTAGTCTGGACATGTTTGATATGGCTTTTCTGTAAATTTTAATGAATCCCTTCAATCAATAAATGAATTTGAAAATTGCGAAATTGCCTTTGCATATTGAATGACCAATAGGTTTGTTCTCATTTATTTGACAGAATTGTTGCGATTCATCTTTTAGACGCAAGAGCAAGGCTATTTTGTGGGCCAAAGTGTAAGAATTCTATAGACATCTCATCAATCCAAAAAATTCTTTACAAAATCGCTTGGTGCAAGGATGTCAGAATTAGACAATTGCTCATTGCCTAAAAAAATTGTACTATGTTGGGACACATGAACACTAAAAAGAACCTTGTGTTCCCCTTCAGGAATCATTTGACTTCATCAAAGTTGTCTACTTCTTTATGTACCAACAGATGATCCACAGTTTATCTTGAATATGGATCAGACTCCTCTGTATTACTACATTCACTCTGATTGCACTTTTGAAGTCCCAGGAGCGAGAACCATCAATGCAAGGTTTCTAAAGAATGTGCATTATCATCACTGTGATGACCAGGCTGCAGGTAACGTGCCTCAACCTACTATTATTTTCAAAGGTGATAAGATTTCTATTGAATATTTTTTCATCTTATTTAACTCAAAACACATTTCACAACTTGTGCAGGTAAGCATGATGGTTAAATTGCAACTTTAAGCTTGCAGATGGCCCACAATTCTGTATGTCAGACTGTTGATGCTAGTCAAAAATCGCTAGAGTGCACGTCTAAATCGATGGACAGCC
>JALLAW010000643.1:0-11932 GCA_036939535.1 Cyclotella kingstonii | reverse complement strand
CGTTTTTCCCTGGCATTGTTGGGCATGCAAGTCTGATTGTAGAGGGAAGATTAATCCTTAATCTGTAGCTTTAAATATTAATCAATATGTCCTAATCAACCGGAAGTAAGGACGTAATTGCAGTGTAAAGTAAATATGTAATTGATGGTTATAGAATTAATGATACCTATACTCTAGCTAGGGCAGCCAATTTGCAGAACAATTGGCAGTGCTGTCAAGCGCGCCAGATCTGAATTGGATCTTGGATCTTTTGCCATCGTATGTAGACAGTCTGGTATGGTATAGTAACCGTAATTATGTAGTATAGTACTACTATATATGGTACAATAGTAAACATATCGTAGTTTAGCCATGGTACGTCACAGCCAATGAGATTGCTCGGAGGTAGGATCCTACCTCGAACACCAAAGAACCACTAAATTGATCTTGAACTCCGTCATAGTATACTTCCAATGCCAAGTCTTAAAATAGAAATTTCGAAATTCAGAACCTCCTCCACAAGTAAAATAGAACCAACCATAAAAATAATATCCATCAGCAAAGTAGACTTCATAACTCTAAAAGATGAACACAGCATTTACCTACCTACTCACATTTTTCTTCATTAGAAAAGCTTTTGTGAGAGCAACTGACAAGCTATCCACAATAGAAGCTGATATCCGAGAGCCAAGATTCAAGAAAGATGTAATTTTCGAAAATAAGAGTGTCGGTACGCTAGAGATATTCGACAATCAAGAGCCAGTAGATGCAATTTATGGCTTCGGTAAAAAATTTCATCTCAATATGAAACAGCGCAAGGATCTGCTTGAAAGTGTTTGCTTATCCTTGTATTGCACTAGAAAACACGCTTTGTTGTGGAAGACTGACATAGATTTTGAGAATGAGATCCGAGAATTCAAATTGCTAGAAGAAATTGAGCCTGCCGATGCAGTTCATCAGTTTGTGCTCCAACACAAACTACCAGATGAATACCATGCAACAATTTTAAAGCAAGCATGTGCACATGTGGAGTGCGCTAGAACTGAACCAAGTAAGGAAGAAATGTTAATTACAATAACTAGTGTTCGTGGTTTAATTGTTTTCTCACTCGACAATTGTTCAATCCTCCAACTAAAGTCATTTGGGAGAAGTCCGTGAACATTGACGGCAAATGGACAGCAAGAATTGAGATTCTAAAAGGACAGGAACCGTCAGATGTAATATTTTCTACACTTAGACCATATGGTGTAACATACGAAGGGCGAAAGGATATATTTGACGAAGTCAAAGGCAAAGGAATTCCATACTCAAGAGAGCACGCTCTTGTATTTTCTCAAAACATTGTTCTGGAAGATGGTTCTTTTTCTGAATTATTCTCAATGTATGATGATGGAAATGAGCCTGTTGATGCAATCTACAACTTTGCTATTAATCATTCTGTAGAACAATACTTTGACGGAATGGTAAAAGTTCTCCTGCCTAAACTGTGTGAGTTGGTCTCTTGTCGAAGAAACAGACCGCGAGTGTGGGCAAATACAATAACAAGTGATAATGGAGAGCAGTTGGGAGTTTTAGAAATTATGCGGGGTGAAGAGCCCATAGATGCCGTTGATCAGTTCCTTCAAGAAACCACTCAAGATAACGAACGGCGAGTCACTCTACGGCAAAGCTTACTCGATGTTGTCTGTAAAAATATTCAATGCACCAGGACCACTCCCGTAGTCTACAGGAAAACCATCAAAGGAGAAAATGGAGAAAGGATTGGTGACGTAGAAATTTTTGAAGGGGAAGAGGTAATCGATGGGGTTGTAAGATTCCTCCGAAAGTCCAATATTACCGTTGATGAGTTAAGTCTGAAAAACTACATGCTCCAAGAAGCATGTAGAGTCCGACGCGTGAAATGCACAAGAAATATAGCGGTTGTGTTTAACAGAAGATTCACTCATGAGAATGGGTCTCTCATTAATACTTTGATAATTTATGAGAATGAAGAGCCAGCAGATAAAGTTTATCAGTGGTGTCAGGAAAATTTCAGCATCCAATATTTTGACAGCGTGATGGACACAGTCTGTAATTCTGAATTGGTGATTTGTCGGCGCCGTGAGCCTGTCTATTTCTCCATACCAATTAGTGGGCCAAACAAAGAATTTATCAACACATTTCAAGTAAAAGTGGGTCAAGAACCTGTCGATGCCATGTATAGCTTTTTTGCTATGAATGACCTGTTCAAGAAAAAATGGGATTTTCAGGGCTTTGTCGATCAACTATGTGCTAATCCTAAACTTGAATGCAGGCGTCGAATAGCTCTCAAGTATGTTGACAAGAATTTTACTATGGGTGGAGTTCATATTGGTCCACTTAGTATCAGTCAAGATGAAGAAGTTGTGGATGTTCTCTACAGTCTTCGACAAAAGTACAATCTTACAGAAGAAGATCAAACTATTAGCTTCAATGAGATTTGCAAGAAGCCTGAAGTGTTATGTGCGGAATAGAAGGTAGAATTCCAAAGTGTAATTGGTGTCTAGATACCATCATATAGTACATTTAGAATAGCAAATATGAGGACTAAGTTGTATCAGATATAGTAAAAGAACTATTCGATGTATATTTCTTCACATGCCAATAAATTGAAATAAGAAGGTAATGAAATAACTTGCGACAGACAAATACCCCTGAGAATGTTGATGCAACATTTTCTCTCACTCTTTCAGAGCACTACCAAACAAAGCGCTCTTGTTCCATAAATATCCAACAATAACTCTGCAAGACATTTCATGCGGTGAAGATACCTAACTGTGCGATTGGAGACAATCGCATAGGCATTCTACGTCTCAATATTAAACTCCGCATCATTTATCGCCAATGCTGAAACTGTTACTAAAATAATTTTACCTTAGCTATTTCAATTTAAAACTAAAATCAATAAATCCGAACAATCGTAGCGAGAGCAGCATAGCATCCTCCATATTTATTTACTTTCTAGAATCATAGTAGACTTCATAACTCTAAAAAATGAACACAGCATTTACTTATCTCCTCACATTTTTCTTCATTAGAAAAGCTTTTGGGAGAGCAACTAACAAGCTATCCAAAATAAAAGCTGATGTCCGAGAGCCAAGATTCAAGAAAGATGTAATTTTCGAAAATAAGAGTGTCGGTACGCTAGAGATATTCGACAATCAAGAGCCAGTAGATGCAATTTATGGCTTCGGTAAAAAATTTCATCTCAATATGAAACAGCGCAAGGATCTGCTTGAAAGTGTTTGCTTATCCTTGTATTGCACTAGAAAACACGCTTTGTTGTGGAAGACTGACATAGATTTTGAGAATGAGATCCGAGAATTCAAATTGCTAGAAGAAATTGAGCCTGCCGATGCAGTTCATCAGTTTGTGCTCCAACACAAACTACCAGATGAATACCATGCAACAATTTTAAAGCAAGCATGTGCACATGTGGAGTGCGCTAGAACTGAACCAAGTAAGGAAGAAATGTTAATTACAATAACTAGTGTTCGTGGTTTAATTGTTTTCTCACTCGACAATTGTTCAATCCTCCAACTAAAGTCATTTGGGAGAAGTCCGTGAACATTGACGGCAAATGGACAGCAAGAATTGAGATTCTAAAAGGACAGGAACCGTCAGATGTAATATTTTCTACACTTAGACCATATGGTGTAACATACGAAGGGCGAAAGGATATATTTGACGAAGTCAAAGGCAAAGGAATTCCATACTCAAGAGAGCACGCTCTTGTATTTTCTCAAAACATTGTTCTGGAAGATGGTTCTTTTTCTGAATTATTCTCAATGTATGATGATGGAAATGAGCCTGTTGATGCAATCTACAACTTTGCTATTAATCATTCTGTAGAACAATACTTTGACGGAATGGTAAAAGTTCTCCTGCCTAAACTGTGTGAGTTGGTCTCTTGTCGAAGAAACAGACCGCGAGTGTGGGCAAATACAATAACAAGTGATAATGGAGAGCAGTTGGGAGTTTTAGAAATTATGCGGGGTGAAGAGCCCATAGATGCCGTTGATCAGTTCCTTCAAGAAACCACTCAAGATAACGAACGGCGAGTCACTCTACGGCAAAGCTTACTCGATGTTGTCTGTAAAAATATTCAATGCACCAGGACCACTCCCGTAGTCTACAGGAAAACCATCAAAGGAGAAAATGGAGAAAGGATTGGTGACGTAGAAATTTTTGAAGGGGAAGAGGTAATCGATGGGGTTGTAAGATTCCTCCGAAAGTCCAATATTACCGTTGATGAGTTAAGTCTGAAAAACTACATGCTCCAAGAAGCATGTAGAGTCCGACGCGTGAAATGCACAAGAAATATAGCGGTTGTGTTTAACAGAAGATTCACTCATGAGAATGGGTCTCTCATTAATACTTTGATAATTTATGAGAATGAAGAGCCAGCAGATAAAGTTTATCAGTGGTGTCAGGAAAATTTCAGCATCCAATATTTTGACAGCGTGATGGACACAGTCTGTAATTCTGAATTGGTGATTTGTCGGCGCCGTGAGCCTGTCTATTTCTCCATACCAATTAGTGGGCCAAACAAAGAATTTATCAACACATTTCAAGTAAAAGTGGGTCAAGAACCTGTCGATGCCATGTATAGCTTTTTTGCTATGAATGACCTGTTCAAGAAAAAATGGGATTTTCAGGGCTTTGTCGATCAACTATGTGCTAATCCTAAACTTGAATGCAGGCGTCGAATAGCTCTCAAGTATGTTGACAAGAATTTTACTATGGGTGGAGTTCATATTGGTCCACTTGGTATCAGACAAGATGAAGAAGTGGTGGATGTTCTCTACAGTCTTCGACAAAAGTACAATCTTACAGAAAAAGATCAAACTATTAGCTTCAATGAGATTTGCAAGAAGCCTGAAGTTTTCTGTGATCGATCGAAAGCTGTAGTCTTTCTAAAGACAGATATAACAAAGCTTGACTATGAAAAGTTCGGGAATGAAACATGCAGACGCCAGTTCGTTGGGGTGAAATTTAGGTCATCTTTTGTAAACTTACCCTTTGGAAGTAATCTCGTGGAATTCATGAAAGAAGAGCCAGTTAAAACAGTGAGTAATCATTTACTGTAGTAAATACTCAGAGCTTAACTGCTAGAAAACTTACATAGCGTCAACTCACAGATGATGGAGCATCCACTTTTTTGCATTTTGATTCTTATGGTGCTTCAACTTGTTCTGCATTTGGTGACCATAGTACCGATAGTAAGAAAAAAGATTCATCCCCTTCAGCGGAGCATAATTTCTATTTGGCTTGTAATAATCATGTCAATTATTCAAGTATTTCTGGTCCATCCGGATACCGCTGTTGATCAAGCGATGCATATGCACGAGGGGAAGCTACCTGACCTAATTATATTTGAAGATGAAGAGCCGGTTGATGCTCTTTTAAAATGGGGGAAATTGGCCGCAAAAGACCATCATCCGATTGTCCGCGAGCCAATATATTGGGAAATACTTGACGAAATATGCAGCGATACCACTGGATTGACTTGTACCAGGAAAAGAGCCTGGGAATATTTGGTTCGTAACTTCGTGCAGTGTTCGTGTAGCCAATCATTTCGTTTTATCGTCATTCTCACATTAAAGGAATATTTATTGTGCACCCTGACATCATAATTATGATCAAATAAGAATCTAGGATCAATGAATTACTTTGGTCAAGAGTATCCTATCGACATTTACAACCCAGGAGTACACCCAATCTCGCGTAAAGAATGTCACTTTCAAGGAAACGAGACAGTTGATTCGTGCGTACAAAAGGCTTCAAAACAATTCTGTGAGCGTCTTTGGCCACCACCAAATAACTGTGAAAATGACATAAGTTTGCACATTACCAGTCAGCTTGACTTAATAGATAAGAACAGATTTAACACCAAGTGTTCTTACACGAGACTTGGGCTCGAGATGGATGCGCCTGGTTTAGAATTGTATAAGAAGGCTGCACGTTTAATTCGTGTGAGGGGAATAAATGTTTCTCCGTTTCGTAAAGTAGATAATGGTGAGATGGTCGTTTCAAAGTTTGATGTCTGTATTCTCTTTGGCTTGACATTGTAAGCTTCGATACGCACTACTTACTTACTTCAGGAACAGTACCATTTGACTCTTGGTCGAAAGAAATTAAAGAAGCTCATTTAGCCATAGACACATTTCAAAAAATCAGGGATCCTGAAAGCAGAGAATGGGTGAGATTTAAATTGATAATTATTTCTGTTTTCGACATAAAATTAGCTTAATGAATCGCTTAATGTTATTAGAATGACAAACCATGCGTCCCATACTTTAATGGCGCTTTGTGTGCCAAAACTGATAAAGATGGCAACATGAAAATTGAAGTGTGATGATTGAGACGAATGAACTCAGGTACGACGTCAAATTTCTTTCATTGCTTGCCATGATATTCCACAAGAACAATTTAGAAGAAGAGGGATCTTTAGCCTGAAGTATGCTTCGCAGTCTTGACAACAGCTTTTCAATGCGATGGCTTTCAATTGAGTTATGTGATCTTCATCCAGCTTAAGCTCCAATATTAGCTCATCATGCAGTTGCAGGCTTGTGTGAGGAGTTGAAAATAATGACATGGAAATAATTTGAATTCATATAAAATCAGATTAAAAATTTGATTTAGAAACATGTCCACTATAGCATAACTCACAGTATCCGCGGTCGCTCGAGCAAACAATGGAAGGTGCCATCTCCCTTCCAACATCGAAGGTTTTCTGTCAAATTTATCATTGCAGACTTCATTAGGTCGGCGGCAGATCCTTGAATAACTGTATTTATAGCCTGAAATAATGAAGCAATTTATTGATTGTGCTATTACATGCGTCATCAAATGAGTTAAATCTGCAAACATTAGACCACTAACCTGTCTTTCTGCTTTATTCTTTTGAGCATCATCACTAGAATTAATCCCATATAGGTAACGTCTTCTCCCTGCTATAGTTAAAACCTTTTTCATCATGGAGTTAAAGCACGCAATTTTGTCGGCCGAAAACAAGATAACGATGAAACGTAAGATCCAGCACTTACGTATTGATGAGTTCGCGCAAAGTCTTTAACTAAATTCATCCACTATAGTTAATTCGAGTTATTTTCACAGTAAAAGAGTGGTGCAAATGATCAGCTCAAGCAAACAGGAAACAATATTGGATATAATGAAACCTGATGAAACTTACCTTTTTGACGCCGTGAAAGCGACTAAAAAAATCATTCATCATTTGCAGAGCTGCAGTTTTGGTGATTTGTAACTTTTTCGCTACTTGATTGGGAGACATTCCATAAATTATCGCTAATGTGACTTGTTTGAACTGAGCTCTATCTTCTACAGTGACAGCTTCAATAGGCTTGCCACGGATGATACTAGACATTTGCTTGTAAATGTCGACTTGGGTATTGCCACGGAAAAGGGACAGTAAGGCATCATCACAACTCATGTGTGCAAGAATTCTAACTTCTTGCTGGGAGTAGTCACAGGCAAACAAGCACATTGTGTTTTTGTCGGAAGATACAAACGCCTTGCGTGGATTCACAGCGTCGTACACTGCTTCTTTAGGTACCTGAGAATGAGAAAGCAATTCAGTATTGTAAAAAAATCACAATATCCTTAAAATCCGAAAAGTAGCGTAGAAAACAGTGAGTAGCGAGTGATTTTTACGATTTAAGTATTATTACCTGTTGAAGATTCGGCTTCCTGCAAGATAATCGACCTGTACGAACAGCCTTATACAGTGAAGAAGAGAATGAAATGAGGACAAGCAAATAAAAAGAAATATTTAGGTCTTTCGTTTTAGTATGATTCCTTCACTTACTGTTTGCACCCATTGGGGATGAATTCTATAGGGAACCTTTCTACTTTTCCTCAGTCGGAAACAAAACGTTGGTAGAGGTCTAATATATGTAGTAAGGAGCTTATTCAAAGCTCTAAATTCTATGATAACATCCAGAATAGGGTGAGAATTTCCGGAGTGAGACATCATTTCTTCTTTGATTGCTTGGAGTGCTTCTTCAGATGTGGAGCGATGACTTGATCCGGCTTTGGTATTTGATATAAATCCTGAAGGAATGGCCAAGTTGAGTGTCTCAAACAAGTAAAATGAAACCTGCTGCGGACTTGACAGCAAAAAATTAGAATCTTTGGTTATTGTTCGACTTTGAGCCTCTAACACTTGGATTCGTTCTTCGACTTGAGATTGGACTCTTTGAAGACGATGAGGAAGAAAGGCGATTCCCCGGCATTCCATTGCTGTGAGAATAGATTGGACCGGAGCCTCAATGTTTTCGTATGCATGTAAAAGGTCCTTTTCAATGAGTTGGCGGTTAATGAGTGGAAAAAGGGCTAGTAGAAAGGACAAATTCTTCTTAACCTCCAGCAACCCTCTTGAGATAACTGTCAATTCTTGATAGTTCGGATGGCGACAGTCTTGAATCATATGACTGAATCCTTCCTGAAAGGATTCAAACTCCAATTCTGCATGAGAATTTTCGAGAGAAGATACATCTTTTAGTATTAAGAAATGGTTAAGTGCTGCATAACAGAAAAGCATATCATTAGTATTAACACAATTTTACCTTCATCAGTAGCATCTGGTCTTAGCATCTGCATTTCAGCAATCAATTCTATTAAACTGAGAGCTATTAATGCATAGAGCGACTTTTTTCTTTTAGGTCACTTACCCATGACGATAATCGGAGATCCCATATGGAGTACAGGCACTCATCTGGTAGAAGGGGAGGATGATGGTTTCTTTGATTATCCATGACACTTATACCATCCGTTCTAGAGTAGTTATCATGAATCAGATGGTGGTATAAAGGTAATAGACTCACCGTTGCATTGTAAGTCACTAGCTTAGTATTTCGTAAAGTCATAATTGCTTTGAATGCATCCCAACGTTCCGGGAGAGAGACATCACACTCAAAAGGAACTTTGGGCCAATGAGCCATGCGATCATATTCTGCTATAATGCAATTAGAATTTGTAGAGCCGAGAGGACCTAAAGGTAGGATATCTATTAAGGGGAACAACTTCAAAAGAATAAGTCATAGAGAAAACATGACAAGACAGGAAATACGAAGACCATCAAACTTACAGCACTGCATTGATTCATCCACTTCTGAGGAGCTATCTTTGAAGAGAAACATGGCACCTAATAAGGCTGCCGATGCTCTTTTTGCACGGATTTGCAAGTCACAAATACAGTTCCAGTTGTGACAAGGTGGCCCTTTGATAAAGAATATACCCAATGCATATATATCATGTATATACCATGATGATTACGTTGTGACATTTTTTTTGACAAGACGCAAAGGAAAAAAAGCAACATACCTTTTACAGTACAGTATTTCTTGCATGTAGGCGAAAAAGCAGTTGATATCATAAATCCTGCATCTCTAAGAGGCAAGGTAAACTTATTGCGCCTATTAAATTCTTTGCCCTTTCTGCCGCCTTTGATGTCCTTGCTACTGTGAGAAGGAGAATATTTTGGCATGAAATATTTATCTAAAAATAGCATTGCCCATGCAACTTGTTTCTGCTTTTCGATGATGCTTAGGAAATACTGTAAACCTTGCTTGCAATTTGCAGCATTTAGAATATTCATTTCTTCAAGGCCGTAAAACTCACTGATGCTAATATAGGCTTCTTCTAAAGCTACAGCTTCTTTATCATAGTCGATACTGTCGATAGTTGTAGTACCGTCAGGAGGCTCATCAAACGTGGCATTATTTAAATGCTGCGATGATCGATCTAGTTTTTTAGGTTTGTTCGCTTTCTGAAAATCAGAACGACGCTTCTTCTTGGTATCATGATTTTCATCGTAACTCATGCTGCTGTCTAGAATGTTAATTTCACTTTGATGTCTCTTACTATAGCCTGAACTATCTGTCTGTTTCTCCGTCATGTCAACATTTTTAGCCTTGTTCACCTTGGACGTAAGTGCTGTTTTCTTTTTCTTTTCCCTTGCGGTTATTTTAGCAGTGACAGATACAGAATTTCTTTTCACTTCAGTAGTGCCTGCGGTGTGGCCAGTGATCAGTTCAGTTCGACCATGGTGATAATTATCCCAAGATTTCTCTCTATCTGTTTTTGAAGGAATTGCTGTAAACTTCTCCAAACAGAGTTTACCCGTTTTGGAATTCTGAGTAAGAACAGATTGAATAGGAATAGATTTGAATGTTTGGGAGGAGGAAGCAGCCGTTTGGGCAAGAATTCTTCCAGCTTTCGAAATATTTTTGGATTTGTCGCCTCTGTCATCCTTGTTGATATTCTGGTCGTTCGAGAGAAACAAAGAGCGGGGTATTGGCAGTGAGAGAGTGTCACTATTATCAACTTGATTAGCTCCTCTTTTTGTTTTCAGGCGGTTTTCGCTTGTAGAAGAAACAAGTTCGAACTGTTGTGTCCGCTCCTGGTGGTGATATTGTTGGGATTGTTGTTCATTGAAGTAATTATCATTTATTTTACACTCTTTTTCTGAAATTGGATATTGCACTAGAATAGGACAACTTTGAGATGGATGATTATCAGGATAGTTGTAGCACTGATTGATCAAGGTGGTATCATCTTTTTTTACATTTTGATGTGGTGAAAATTGCTGTTGCATTTCATCCCTAAAAAAGCCATCTGTTGTGTCGGCATGAAGATGCCCGTGACTACAAACTTCATGTTGATTGTTGTCCGACTCCCGTCTCGTATGCTGTCTTTCCTCATTATATTGAACAGTAGGGAATGTCATTGGGCAGGAAGTTTGTATGTTCGGATGTGCCTCAGCACCCACGAGAGAGAACTCCTTACTAATGAATGTAGGACTTTTTTCCTGATCTTTCCACTGACTTTCAGCAGCGAAAGTCTCAGTAACAGTGAGAGGACTATAAAATTGATGGTGTGTTATTAGAGGCATGGTTGAACCAGTTTGTGATACATGTTCTATTTCGTTTATTGTATGCAATTGTGTCTCATTGCGCGGAGATTTCCTTCGACCAGCACCAGCAGAGATAACGAGTGCAGTTGAAGTGCCACAGTTTTTGTTTTGAATATCATCAGATGCATTATCATAGCAGATCGCTTCATCTCTTTCTCGAGTATTCCAAAGTACATTAGAAGGTGTCGTTCTATTTGTGGAACAATACCAGTGATGGTCATTAAAAGTTTGAGGGAAAGAGGAACCAGTAGTAGAGAAGTATCTGCTAGAACTTGGAAAGATATTCGCCAAGTGTGATTCTACTCGGTGCTGCAATCCATCGAATTTGACTGCATGTATCTCAGATTGGCAACCACTTGGACCATTACAAATACTGTGATCCTTATTCTCGTCATTGTTGTCATTGTTGTCATTGTCATTGTTTCTCGTACATAACGACCAGTTTTCATCAAGATAATCGGAACTGTGGACAGTGAGGCCGCCTTGATTGAGTCGATGTGAGTCACCTCGTAAGGGCGGCCGACTTTTGGGTTCGTACCATGTCATGAGATATCAATTGGCTAAAGGCCTTGTGAGCCTTGTTATGCTCACCTGACGTCACTGTCGCTAATGCATACGTCAGAGGTCATCACTCGATCAGCGAGTAGCAAGTTCAGATAGAATTGTAGGGATTAGTCCAATCAGGTACCATTATTATTGTATTTGCCAAAAATATACTACTAAAAAATATATTACCAAAAATGTACAATTTTATTAATAGGAATTAATATCATATGGCATATTTTTGGTAAAATATTTTTGATGGTCATTTCCAACATAACACTTTATATAATGTCACTGACATTATATAAATAGGTTCTCTTTGTATATGGTGATTAGCATATATGTTAGTAACAATTTTGAACTGGGGGCTATTGTAAATAGTAAGCACCCATTTAGGCAAAATTAGTTATTTAAATATTGGTGATTAATAATATATAAATAGCTAATGCAGATTAT
>JALLAW010000642.1:0-11933 GCA_036939535.1 Cyclotella kingstonii | reverse complement strand
ATCTACTTCATAATGAATTTCTAAGTTCTTATGCATAGAGAATATTGATCAACACTTCAGCTCACTCTTTCTCATTTTTACTTTTTCTCCATTTTGAGTAGAACTTGAATCCATCATTTTGTTACCTAATACAAAAATAATTATTTTGAGATAAGGAAGGTTGCGATTTGAAATTAATTCTGCATATTTATCAGCACAAAGTATAAGAAGTGAAAGTATTACTGTTATTTGTCAAGTAGCTCCTTAGTATCAAGCAAAAGATGTATTTGTGGACACGACCTTTATCTGGGAAAAAATCATTCATTCTAATGATGTCTAGAATATTTTATGAATACCAATTTTTCTAAGACATCCAAATATTGACTCATTTTTTCATTGAGTTGCAATTAAAAAGTTTGCATGAGGGGTTTTACAATACTTCTTAGTTGGGGTTTGTTCATGTATCTCTCGGCTATTTTTCAAAACTATATATTTCATTTAGGAAAGATATATGATCTATTTTACTTGAAATTAGTATTCATGCACATTACATTCAACTCAAATAAAAGTA
This sequence comes from Cyclotella kingstonii, assembly GCA_036939535.1. Classification (NCBI taxonomy): domain Eukaryota; phylum Bacillariophyta; class Thalassiosirophyceae; order Thalassiosirales; family Thalassiosiraceae; genus Cyclotella; species Cyclotella kingstonii. Next base: position 11,383 of record JALLAW010000642.1, on the reverse strand, counting down.
ACTGGGGAAGTGGTACACTCATTACTTGCGGGGCTTGGGACCCGCCTGCAGGCATTTTTATAAGTCCACATCAATTGAATGCTTAGCTGATAATGCAAATAAATACTGCGCGGTTAAAGATGAGACAAATATGCACATTCAAATTTAAAGGTCAACAAATGTACCATTTCTCAAAATTGAAAGCATACATTATGAATTCTTTTTGAATACAACCCATGTAAATATAAATTACGTTCGTATTTACAATGCCAAAACATATTTATCTCATGAGATTACGATAAATGTTAGCACGCATTAAGTGATTTAATACAAACGGTTTATTTTGAATATTCCAATTTTTGTACTAGATACATTCGATGAACAAATGCTTTGAACCGATAATAATTTAATTTTTCAAGTCTCCGTTTGTACTGTAGCCTCAAAGGCTAGTCTGCATCAACTTACTTGAGAATGAAATACAATTCATCCAGGTATTAGATGTTATCATAGGGTGCATGCTGGAACATTGAAGTAAAATACAGTCACTACACATTACAGTTTGAGATGATGATTCAATAATGGTAAAAAACTTACGTCCATTACATTGGCCTTTATTTAGAATGGTCTGAAATGAAAACATGTAGTATATTGTTCCTGTGAATAATTTTGGAGAATGATCATAATTGCGCTATTTCTGTTGGTTCGATGGACTTATATTACGTCGAACAGGTAGAAGTAGACAAACGAATGAAGCACGTATCTTAATTATTAAATCGACTTAATAGTTAGGGATATCAAAAAAGAGGAGATGCGATGATTGGGTTACTGCTTTTATGGTATTACTCTGATTAGAGGGAAAAACACGAGGTACAGATGAAAAGTCCTACCTGGCTCAATTCCCTTATTTGAGTTTCCAATGACCAATTGTGATATTTCCCCTCAATTCATCATGTAAATCGAATTGCCCCAATTCATCTTTTCAAAGTTTGGCATGTTGTAGTTATTCTCTCAATCTACTTTGACCAGTCACCCATCATCTGCTAAAATTTCAAGAAAATACCGTTTCCAACCTCATTATCACGATCCACAAATGTTTTCTTCACTGTCAATACAAGCTGATCAGCCGTTTCAGGATGCATCTTATTCTTCAAACATTGGATGGCATTAAAATTCCAGGTAAAACAATCCAAGATATGATTTGTTGCATAAGTTCAGCTTGCTACGCTAGTGCATCTGTCACAAATAAAACTCAGGGTCAGTAGGCAGATATGAGCCATGCAATTATCCTGTTGAATGTAGATGAGCCATCTACCGGGTGCGCACTCCTCCGAAGTAGTCTCTATAAAAATTTCTTTCAATATGTGGAATAGTTTGACATAGTCCACCCCTTTTCCTGTTTTGCTGCTTCATTGGCTGACTGTTATTCTGGTGAACGGTTAAACTTCAATCTTCCCATCGATTTCGAACATGTGGTGTGAATCTCATTTAGAACAAGCTAAAACTGTGAGAAACATAACCTTTTCTCGATGGTTATGGTTGTGAGTCATCCGTTAGGGTTCTTTCTCATCAGGGACCAAAGACAAACTCTCTACATCCTATTGCATATTGAACAATTTCTCATCAGCGTACACGATATCATCCATTGCGAATAACTTGGTATTACTCGTGTTGACGTGAATGAGACAATAACGTTAAGATAACTGAGGTCAGTTGAAGTGAGTTTCGATCTCATGGGTTTTGAGTGTCCCCTTATCTCTCCCTCATTGAAACATCTCATCAGCGTTGTATTCAACAAATCGATTGGTTCAGTGGTTAATCTCAAAGCTTCATTCTTAGACAATCGAACAAACCTGTCCATGCCATTCAGCAATACCTTTGGCTGCAGTTACTCTTCTGAGACATTACTTTTATTCGTCTCCATTGAGGCAACTCCCATCCTCTTCAAAATATAATGATACTTATAACATAGTATATTGCCACTAAAAAAATATCTCAACAAACATGGTAGACAAGCGTTTTCTCAACTGCTACCTCAACTGCAGATTCACATCGGGGCGGAAGCGAGTAGCGTTCTTCCGCAAAGCTGGAAAACGTCTTGACGCGTCGAGGACATAGAGTAAGCATAGAATAACATTAAACTAATATGAAACCGAACTCCTTGAAGGCGATCACAGCCTTTGGCGCCCGTGCTGCCGGATTTATCTCCATATGCAGGTTTTTCCGCCTTCTTCTGCCTCCTCCTTTCTCCTACTGCCGCTTGTTGTGCCTTCGGGTCCCCACATTTGTGGACATAACGCTCATATTCGATGATTTGATGTCTGCGGATGTCATTGATATGGAACACCGCATCTATCCTGTTGTAATCAGAATCTGTTTTATATCTATCCACCCAGGATTCTAGTGACGATAGTGATTTCACGTTGGCTTCCTTAGCGTGAAGCGCCGGGTACTCTTTTGCAACCTCTTTCCTCTTTCCGGAGTCCTTAGTTTCCAATGGTACTTCAGACTGCAGCTCAGTCGGTGTTAGGGGTAGACTCTTTGTATCATTTACAGCGTGGTATGGGAGCTGTGACCGTTTGAGTACTTTGTGCACCGCCTTGATGTCTGTCATCAACATGACCGTTTCCTGTGTCCTTCCGAGTTCCATCTCCTGCGCATCCATAGTTGGTGTCACTGACCTGTCACTAGTGATGATAGTGATTTCACGTCGGCTTCCTTAGCATGGCTGGATACTCATTTGTGACATCCTTCCTTTTTCGGAATTCTTTGCTTCCAATGGCACTTCTGACTGTAGCTCAGTCGGCGTCGGGGGTAGAGTTCTCTTAACATATTCGGGCGTGGTATGGGTGTTGTGACCGTTTGAGTACTTTGCGCCGCCTTGATATCTGTCACAGACTTGACCGCTTCCTGTGTTCTTCTGTCTTCCACTTCCTCAGCTGTAGTCGGTGTCACTGACCTTTCACTATGCTTCGTTTGAGTTTCTACAACAGTCTTTTCCTTTCCCTGTATCATCTCTAATACTGCCTCAAGTGATACACCTCCTCCTTCATCTGTTTGCCACTTATCAACACCCTAACCAACGATTCTCCTGTTCGTGGTCCATGGCTTGTTTCCTCTTCCATTTCATAGGTTTATGCCACCATATTAGTCGCATCTTCCGCTGTTTCCATGGCGGGCTCTTGGTCTTGCATGACATTCTCATCGCTGTGTCAATTTGGGTAGTCTGAGACTTCTTCCATCTCCTCAGACGGATCCGTAAATGTTTGGAGTTGAGCCTTAGTGAAAGTTTTGTCATCTGTGTAAGACAAACAGATCTGAAGATGTTTTTTCTCCGGTTTCATTCCACTATTTTCTTCTGCCAAACTCTCCATTGAGTCCTCGTTGCCATTCAACTCTACCATTGACAGTGCACTTTTACTACACCAAAATCTACCGATTGCATTGTGCGGCAGCCCGTGCCAAACTCTCCATGGAATATTCATCAGACTCTTTTTAGTGACGGTGGACACTTTACTGCACCGGGATCTACGGCTTGCTACTTTGATGGTGCGGCAGCGTTCGGTATTGATTTAATTGACTGTCATTTACTGGATTTTCTCTGATTGCCAGGGACAGCTTGCACGCGGACCCTTCTTGTACCCTGCGTAATTTTTCCTCTTCTGCGTGGAAGATCCCCATCGTTATAGACAATGTAAGCAAATAGTCTAAAAGCGTCCTTATTTGATCTGTTGTGGCCACCTGAACGAAGACAGCGGTTGGTGAATATCTCTACCTGGCCGAACCTACCTAAAGACTCTACTCTATCCTGATTGCAATCCTCGAAGTTTAGGAGATGTTCCAAGTAGAACTCATCTAGTGCGACAAGAACGGAGATCGGCCTACTGTCAGGAGGTTGGAAGTGAACGGTATCCTGATTATCCAAGTGTAGATGATGGCTGTCTCCCTCGTATTGATTTCCAACGAAATGCACCGACAAAATTGCGCTGACACCAACTATTTCCAGCTTGGGGTACCGCTGTCGTAGGAGATGAAATGGTGCAAGGTATACCTTGATTTCTAGTTGGATTACTGAGAGCTTGTGTCCAGTGTGCAAGGGCTCTGCGAGTTGAGGGAGGTATTTCCTGCTACTATCACCGCCGGTTAGAGGAGACCAGTCTTTGCGCGGTAGCTTGCAAGTAGATCCTTCACATTTCCAAGGCGTATGGTGGGATCAGGTGTCCTAAACACACTAAATCCAGTAGAAATCTGGAGTCATCGTTGTCTAGATTCTCTAGCGGGCAGTTGTGTCCCAGATGAGTGTAGATTGATGCCACATCCCGTCCGCTGCTAAAGACTGTTTTCTTTCCCTGGCACCAACTAATGGAGTTGCCGTGTTTCGTAGTGTCGTACTCTGAGTAGGGAATTCACTTTCCCAAGCAGAGAGCGTTGCGTGGATCCTGAGGAATGTTGGAGTTGAGACCAGGCGATACATCGTGGAGGCTGACATTTGCACATAGTTAGATAAATCCATTGCAACTTGTTTTGGAGTGACAACGATATAGGTTACCATCGAAAATATACGCGTCATTTCTTGAACTCGATTTTCTCAGAGTTCTGATGAGTACATGAACAATTCTTGAGGCGACAGCTTCTTTAGGGGATTGAAGGAATCTCTGTTTTGTTGCTAGAAACTGGGCGGACAGTTGACGATGTTCAAGCCACTGGGAGATAAGACGACCATCGGTACTTCCGGTGAGGTGTATATAGAGTGAAAACATGCAGATCGAGCAAAAGGCTGTCCACTGTCAGAGGGGGAGTGGCAGTGTCGCGCTGTTGCTCTCAATCGAATAAATGAAGCGCTTTTTTCTAGGGAATCATTATAGCCTCAAATTTCTGTACCCGATAATGTCGAATCAATCCAATAGTTGTTTGCGATCCAAGCCAATTCCGGTAGGTGCTGGTGCTTTACATTTCTTCCGCTAGCGCTATAAAGAAATCTTGGTCTTTTGTTGGTGTCTCACTAGGAACGAAGTAGCCTCGCTCTCACTGGATGATACCATGGCTGTGTGCGTCTGCTTCTGATATATTTATAGTTGCGGATGGAGCCCTTGATGTACTCCTCTATAAAATCTTTAATACTGAGCCTGTTCCGTGTTGTGGAAGGTTTGAGTCATTGGAACATATTATCTAAAGAATGATAGAGCAAGAACGAGCCTCCTGTGTCATTGTGAATATCTTTGACAGTGTCCACGGTATCATATAAGACAGCGGCAGTTTTCGAGATCACCATGATTTCCATGCTTAGGTAAAACGCCATCAAATGCACTGAAAACGCATTGATGTATTCCTTCAGGTAACTTTCGTAGAAGAGCATTGGTCCGAACTCATTGAAGGTAAGTCGAGACCCTATTATTTTCACGAACAAATCATATGCAGGAGACTAGTATTAGACAGACATAAAAGTGATTCCGCGGCCAGCGGTCGATGCGGTGGGACTCTGTCTGAGGATTGTTGGTAAAGATATGCCCGATGATGAGACGCATGCCTGCAGATTATCATCCGCGTCAGTGTCTCCCTATGCGGATATCACCTCATACCATGACCATCCAGGAGGACCAACTGACTGTCGCCGGAGTTGTTTTGGATTTCCCTTCCTTCGCCGTTGTATCCGGCTCTTCTGAGTCGGCAAAGTTGTTCCCGAATGGATCTGAGTGGTCAGCGAGCGACACAAAGATGGGAGCCTTGCGCAGTTTGCATTTGAGAGTAGCTCTGACGGTTGTTTTAAACTAGTCCTATCTTCGATGGTTCTGAGCTCACTAAGTGCACTGACGTTTGATTGGGAGTGAAGATGAGGATGGTCTGGTACGTTTCTATGTGTCGGAAGACTTCTTTTTGGTGGTCTTCATAAGTTTGTCGGGTGATAGAGGCATAGTAGGTAACTCAAAGGCATGGAATGTCTCTGTTGTGTGGCGCAATACGAATATGCTGTCCTGAAGTGGCACTCTTCCCTTTCAGTGGCAAGGAGCGTTTGTTTGAGTCGGGGGAGTAGCGATTCGTGTGTGGCAATGCTCTTTTAGAGTGACGTGGGGGCGGTGCTGAATCTACTGGCTCAATCGGAACTAAGGGCGCAGCTGACACGTCTTGTATTGCCATCCAGCATGATTCGATCAGTCCTTTTATTTCATGAGCCTGCTAGATCTCTTGTCTGGGATGAAGGACCGAGTTGATACCTCAGGAAGAGGATCCACAAGGAGCTGGAGACCAAGTGGAGAGACAGACAACTTCCAAGCCTCATTAAATAGCATCCGGAGTACATCCCATGGAGATGAGGCGGTGAGATCTTTAAGCATGGAGAACGCGACTAGAGCCTTCTTGATCGAGAATTTGGGGTAGGAACTGTCACATTTGGAGCATTTTCTGGCCCTCTTGGCTTTTTTACTTTCCTCGTCGTATATTGCGAAGCAGTCCCTGCAAGCTAGGTGGTGACATATATCTGACCTCATTGGCTTCCGAATCGTGCGTTGACAGGGAACATCTTAGCGATCATCGTGACAACTTGTTCGGATCTGCCGAGAGGTCCGAGCTGTTTGCCGCAAAAGTAGGATTGAAGTTCTCAGTCGGAGTGAAATCGGATGTCATAAATTTTCTCTCGTGTTGCAGTTGTAAAGAGTTAGCGAGACGTGGATAAGAATTCGACGGTGGCAGGATTATGACGTTCGTGTATGCGAGCGATTTAATCTTTGGTCGTATGTAGCACTCGTTGACCGTTCGTAGCTCGTCATAGTAGGTGTCATATACTTATTCCTATGGGTCGTGATGTTCGAGTGCATCGATATGCCCTGGGAAGGTCTATCCGGTAGTTTGGAATTTGTCGAGAGAGCGTCTTGAATCATGTCGTTGTGATGACGTCCAGACCTTTTAGGGGAGATTTCAAACTTCGGTCCAATCTTTTGTGATGCAATGGTGGTCCAATGCCTCGGGGTAAGTCTAAGTAATCATGTTTTGTTTGCAACCTCTTATGTATGACCGCCGGGTAGGGTAGTGCTACAACGACATCGTAGCGGGGGTGGTGCAATGACCGATTGGGCGCACTTCAGTACTCACCATAGATGCGGTACATCATCAGGTAACCCAATGTTTATAGCCCAATCCTAATAATGGCAGTTCGGAGGTGTGGCGTGGAGTTCTGAGTCGCCACGTCTCTGGCATTGCGAGGAAACGAAAATGTGGGTAATGGCGAGGTCGGAGTCACATGTACCAAGATATTCTCTTGCGGGGTCGGAATCGTTTATAACGGGGGACACCACCAGGATGGGTCTTTGCCGATGGCAGATCTATGCTGCGGGGGAGGGGGGGGGGTAGTCATTCAGAGTAGTAGAGTAGTAGTCGACAGCAATGTGCGGAGTAGTAGGTTCATACATTGCAGCACTACTCTGGTGTCGTTAGTGAAAAAAGGCTGATTCCAACTTCCATGGTAAATGATGATTGAGGTCGAGGCACACTTGGGTTCAAGGTCTGTTTCCGATTGTCTAGCCACACACTGACGGATATGAAGATATTACCATATTTTGAGCGTATTCAATAGATTATAGCCGCTGATTATACTCGGTTAAAGTTAATGTCCTTGCAGTTAATTAATCGGTAACATTGGAGTCGTTTTATCGATGTGCCTCTGCCTGGGGCTAACGGCCGCTCCAGGAACACTATTTGCTCGATATATTTGTACCTCTCTCTGTCAGAATTGTTTGACTGACTGCGTCTAGTCGTAGTAATTCTTCATAATTTCCTCGGCCCTTTATTATTGGGATAGGTAACTCACTCTGCTCGACTGAAGTCTATCTCGCGGAGAAACAGGGTATGTGCTGGAAGGTCTGCAGGGTCCGTGCCTACCAGTGCTGCGATATCTGCTTCCCCCCTCCCTTAGCTCATAAATTTTCATATAGCAGAGTGACGACTTATGTACTATTTTGTTACGGAAGAGACATTGTGAGTAAGTAATTTGTTTCAACTTTGTAATGAAGTGTGTGGTCTATTACTTAGGTGAAAGGGGATGATATAGTTCTCCTAAGTATCATGTTTGAATCTCTACTAATTGGAGTGTTATTCGGCCTTCTCTGAAGTTCCTCCATCCAATGTCATATTGTGAACGGGCGAGCGTTGTCATCTTCGCCAAGATTGGGTCAAGGAATTCCAACGTCTTAGTGCCTCTTAGAAGTAAATTTTTAGAGATTCAGATTGTTGTTACGTGTTGGTTTTATCCCCTTCCTCGAGCCATTTTGCCATTTTATTGACATTGGCCTTAAAAAGCGTCATGCGACTAGGATTGGGCCACAGACATAAATGAGAGGCCGTTTCCAGTCTCCAACACGTCGGACATTCGGATGTGATGTTGTCCGAGCTCCATCTATTCAGTTGGATACCGGCACCACAGAGCCGGCTTATTGTGTAGCCAGCAATTTTTGAATGATGGAGAGCCTTGCGAGACGCCTAAGTGAAGGATGTCCCGTTCGATCGCGTCGAATTTAAAAGGCGGCCAAGTATGTTTTAGACGGTACGCATAGAATCTCTTTCCTGATGATCTATCTGAAAGTGACCTAATTTTATCTTGTGTTGAGTCACAGCATGTAGCCTAGTTATCTATCAGAGTAGCCGTTTCAAATGAAAGAGCCTCCGAGAGAAAAATTGGGTCAGAATGGTCGACAGCACCTTGGGCGTTGTCATTGTAAATACACTTTAGTTTCTCTACTATGGACATAGAATCCAATTGTAATACTGTATCCATGTGCCCTGATACATTATTGTAGTACACTATCCCACTGATACTGAGCTTAGTGCACCTTATGCAGCGCAGAATACGGAACACCTTTCTGATGGAGGGACTCTGTCGAGGTTAGCTATAAGGTTTAGGACACTTTTGTTGTAGCAGTATATTTCAGCGGCCAAATCCGAAGGTGCTAGTATTGCCGCAGTCACTGATAATATCGCATGTAGGGCCAGCAGTTCTAATAGTTCCACCCTGTTTGAGGTTGCACTGTAGGACTGTTCGCAAAAGTATCGTTGGATAGACTGTTTTGTTCGTTAGCAGTAAATGATCCACCCCACCCCGCATGACCTCGGGTAGGCGCTTCCCATATAGGATCCATCGGAGACGCATAGGTTAGTGTCGAAGGATGGGTTAGCGTCTGTTTTTCATTCTCCCATACAAAGGTTCCTCCTTCTTGAACAGTTTAGACCACAGTGTGGTTCGTCCGGAGTCTTGTGTTGGATTGCAGCTAGCTTACGAGTGTAGTATTGATTTACCGGATTGCGAGACTGTTGCCATACAAAAGTTCTCTTTCGGAGGAGGCCATATCACTTTTTCAGGATTGTATATCAGTGGACGCCTTGCCCGATGGCCATTCACCTAAAGACACTGTGTCCATTCGGACCCCATGTAGAATCATTACCACTCTATGTAACCATGTTCCGAGTCGAGATGTGATCCTGTGACCGGGTGTTATGATTTTCTTGAAAAATGTAGCCCAGAGAAACCAATCCTCTGATTTTGGATGCTCTCGTCGGAAGCAATAGCTAGACAGGAGTATGGAAAAAGATTCAAAGCTGCGTTGTCCAGAGTGGACCCGTCCGCGGAGACTATATCGGAGATGAACAGAGCTCGCTTGAAAAGTGCGTCGTTTTAGACCTCTGATTTCTTCTATGGTCGCTCCCGCGATGTCATAGCATTGCATTAGGAGCTTGTCATTCTCCCGAGGAGGAAAAGATTGTCATACTGTAGTGTTAGCGTGGCTGTTTCGTGTAGCGATTCCCATATGTGTATAGCCCAAATACGAGATGCCAAGGAGCCCCATTTTGCGAAGGACATGGAAAAGGGATCTCCCGCGCAGCCTAGTTCCAGCTGAAGAGACTGTTTTGATGTCATTTGTTTCCGACCTAACAATGATGGAGAACCGTAGTGAAATAGAAATAGATTTATTTTTTCAGCTAATTGTTCTGTTGTGAAATCAAACAGACCGAAACGCCAATGCAGAAAGTAAGCGACGTAAAACCGTTGGAATGTTGCGCCAAATCTCGAGGCAGGAGAGCAGACGATAGTCCATCAATCGTAGAACCTCTTTTCTTTCGTTCAGTGAAGTATTCAGAATTTCGATTCCGTATTTGCAGGTATCTCCTACTTATTTCTGTTCAATCATAGATCGAACGTAGGTGTAAGTACCTTAATGTGCCTCACATCAGAAGAGTCTATCTTTTTATATAAGTATCTGGTATGCGATAAATTGGACATGTTAAGCATATTCCAGAAACATGTAGACTCCAACATGTTTTTTAAAAATAGGTACGTTCTCCCTACAGACTTGCTATGTCATTTAAATGACACATGAAATCATACCAGTAACATTTTGAATACAAGTTTTTCATCAATGAAATTGTGATTTACTAGCTCTATCTAGTCTAAGTGTTCATCGTTTTTTCACTTAAACTAAGCTCATATTATCCGAATATGATCTATTGTGACTACATCTTCGTAGCTGTGGCCTTTAACATAACCTAATTAGCGCATCTTCTCCCATATGTGCTTCATGTACCAGCCAACCTTTTACGGCATAGGACAGAGTCAAGTTTCAGGGGGAGTATCCAAGATCCCGCAAAATGCTTTGGACAGTTTGAGCAGAACTCTGCATATTAAAAATGATACCACCACAAAGTTGCAAAAAACTGGAGTGTTTTCAATCATGAATATTTCAGCCAATATTTGGTCGATTTCTGTTTTATTTAGTACATTGGGTTGCTTATTGATTTTGATTTCCTTCCAATTTTCGCTGTAGCATGCGCAGTAAAATGCAATACAGGTTGAAAATGGAAAGAAATTAGAGCGTGGGACTACTTTCATTAAAAAACCCGTTAAAAGTAACAAGTTGCACATAAGATCATATTTGTATGAATAATAGTTAAAAAGCTCTGTCAGATTGAAACAGCTCTAATACGAAAAAGTCAGAGTAGTAGTTGTACCCAATATTGTATGTCTATGGTTGAGTGATATTGTTTGCCGAATGCTGAGTATGAGACCTGGGTTTGGTTCCTAACTGGGGAAGTCAGGGTGCGGTAGTACACTGTAGGTAAGGAATGAAGAAATTTCACCTTGATGGATGTTTGTATAGCATAAATTATCTGAGCCAGTGAAGGATCGCCGCAAGAACTCCAATTAGGAACCATATGCGCCTGGGGCGCGTTCTAGACAGAGGTATGATCCTATCTCCGAGGTAGGATCGGAGGTAGGATGAAAAAAGTAGGATACACCTCACTCCAAACATGCGCCAAAAAAGTATAGGTCGGATTGGTTGTACAGTACTAAGTAAAATAGCCCATTTTTACCTAGCAACTTAACTAGTCAAAAACCATGGCCAATCCTCCTCCACTTTTGACAGCA
>JALLAW010000641.1:0-11937 GCA_036939535.1 Cyclotella kingstonii | reverse complement strand
AATTTGACGCAAATGGGGATTGACTATTTATAACTGGCCCCCAGTTATAAATTGTTGATAACATATGTGTACAACTAATGGAATTTTGACATGAGCCATAGTAATTTTTAACATTTCAGAGAGCTTGAATGCTCAGTAGAATATTGGGTCAAACAAAAGGGAGAAATTAATGTAGTACCCATCAAAGGGAGACGACAGAACTAACCATTACAACAAGGAGTATAAGATTCCCTCTTGATTACTTTTACATCATGGAAAGCTCACTGCCCATCAACCAGTTTGACAGTATAATGAAATGCTGTTTCTAGGTGAAGTAAAGCTAGCCATTGGAACATTTCACTGCTAGTGACAATGGGATACCCATCACCTCATCAGTCTCAAAAAAAAGTATAGTATGGTCATTATATGTTATCTTTATTTGTCCTAACAGCCTGTTCATATTGCTCCATAGATCCTTCCGCATTGGGGCGTAAAGCCTCCCAAAACAAAGTCTTGAGACTAGCACAACTGGAGTCTTCATATTTTTCAGCATTCTCACTTTTGCTATCTTCAAGTAACTTTTCAAACCTTTCCTCTGATGGAGGGTGGCTATCAAAGAATGACAGCAGTCCTCCCCAACCAACACTACTAGAAGAATATTCCAAACCACTCTCAATATTGTGTAAATGCATCTTACGAAAGACATGACTGGCCTCACGAGTATTGTAGCATGCCATGGCTGTTAGTTTTATCCCAAGTTCGTCGGCACTTCTCTCATTTTCACGACTATAACTAGCTGCGATGATCCCTCTCAATGATGCTAAAAATGACATGAATGCGAGAGATAATACTCCTTCTGTTGGATCTAAAGAAAGAAGCAGAATTTCAATTGTTCGAAAGGACGTTTCGAGAGAGTTTTGAGCGGAAGAGTGAGATAGAATCAAATGTGATATTTCATGTCCAAGTACGAGAGCTAGCTCGTCTTGTGAAGAAATGAAATGTTGAAGTAATGATGTAGTGATGAAGATTCGGTGAGGTAGAATTTCAGAAACAAAGGCATTGGGGAGTGAGGAAGGAATAAGAACGTATTTCCACGGGCCCTTGTCAAAATATACAATAGGATAATAATCATTGTTTCCCAATAAAAAATATACAGTCTGAGATTTTCAGTTGACAGAGTCCTTGGATTGGCCAAATAATGACTAATGATGAAACATACCTGCATGTGTTTTCTTGCTTTGGTCCATAATTGCACGTCTTCCATCTGTTCCAAGGCATGATACAACATTGCTTCATTTTCTAGCACTTCTTGTGGTAAATCTTGTGCGGCCTCCTCCACAACATCTTTCAACTTTTGTTTGACATATGCTTGTGCCACCTTGACAATTTTCTCTCCTACAATGGCCACATTTCTCAGCATGACAACCCGTTGGTACTCTCCTTCATGACCCAAACTATCCGTACCTATCTCAAGTTGATGTGATCGAAATCTAGCCAGCAGTGTTCTCCACTCGCCTTCATGAGCAATGAGAACCTTTTCTCTATCTTCAGGAGTGACGCAACCGACTCCTGCCAAAGTTGTATCCAATAGTTTGGACTCCATTTTTGTTGGGTCACTGGAATAATCCATTATGCCTTGTTGGTAGCCAATACCATACACAGAAAGTACGAGGAAAGGGATGCGAAGATAATAGGTGATACGTGCGAGTATTTTCCATTTCACATTCTGGGGTAGTATGCTTTTATTGGTGGCTTCTATTTTCGTGGAATAGGCATAATTTGATAGATTTCTGCACCGACGAGAGGGTTGAAACAGAAGAAAAACATGAGATGATATTCTAGGATGAGATATTGGAGATCGGCAACAGAGGCTGGTTAGTGAATGTTGACTCGAACATGCTATTGCCAAGCGTAGCATGATGGATAAAATAAAAAATTATTAGTATGTTCAAGACAGTATGGTACCTTTATACAGAAATAAATACTACTACTACTACTATAATGAACACTAGGAATTTCGATGGCACAGTGTCCGATTTCCGGATACACATAATCTACACAATATTGTAGCAGTACTACCTAATTCTTATGAGGACAGGAGAGCGAATTGTTTACTTTGGCATTTCTATCCAAGTAGGTAGGAATATGTAGATATTATGGTGGCAGCACAATGAGCTCGTTTGCAACATTGCGTCGTGGAGAACTATGAAGGTCGTCTCTGTTTCGACCTCTCTTCTTTCTTTCACTCCATCACTAATCAAAGGGAAGACCACTGCATTTTCTAATTTGTTACCTAGTAAGGAGCATACATCTGTGCAGTTTTCCAATCAGCTTTTTTGTCAGTCGATGGAGAAATCATGTCCTCGACGAGAGTTTCTATCAAGTTTTTGTGGACCCAGTATGAAAGGTATATTCTTGTCACTCCCAAAAACTATACATGATAACCAAGTCTACTTTAACCAGGCAGAGTTTCAAAATCAAGCACCTTTGTTAACACTCACTAATGTCCAAACAATCTCACAGTTTATTAAAAAATCATGCAATGCGAAGTTTTTATCGAATGTCAGGCAATCAGGTTACAATTTCTTGTATCGTGGTCTTCCTTCTCATAAAAATAATGCACATGGAAATAACAGTTCCTATCCTGCATTTCTCATACTTGATGAACCATATGATTTACTTGATCCACGAACATATCGATCCAAAGAAGCAGTATCCTATTTCCAGTCTCTAGAAGAGCAAATGCTAGGAAAAGGCATGAGTATCAAACCTTCAAATGCACACATTGGCACGACATGTCCCAAAAAGGCAGCCGTATGGGGTGAAGTATTCTCAATATGGCCCATAGGAGAAACTGGTGTTGAGTTTGCCTGGCTGAAGGATGGTGGTGAATTTTGGCCTCTCTCTACAGTCATACCCACACAAAGAATTGTAACAGATTCTGGGATAAGCAGATTATCAGATGCTCTCAAAGGGGACGCATGGGAAGTAATGTTTCGTGCAGATGATGGGTTTCTAGCTGTAAGTAGCGAATTAGATGAGGAATTACGAACACTATTGAAAGTTGGAAGCAGACATTCCAAACTCAATACAATGGAAGGAAAGTATGAACTCATCTTACATTGAAATTATTCATACTCTTTACGATCAGTTATAATTGCATCACATTTTTTATTTCAGATAATTCAGACCTAAAGTGAGAATAAATGCCCTGTATTATTCATTCTTCTGTAGAATCTATAGATTTCCTTTCCAAAAAGAAGTATCAGGAATCTGTGCAGACAGAAAGTTAGGAATAGAATGATGTTTAGATATGAAAGAGGTGGAGCATGTCCGAATATTTGTAGTTGAGTGTTCATATGTGAGTGGGTAATATTCTTGATAAATATGCATGATGACACAGGAGAAGAAATACCAATATCAATCAACAATCAAAGGGTAAGAACTCAAACCATCCACGTAAATGTTGCTGAGAGTATGTCCAGTTAGTCTTATGAACCAATATTCTTCCATCAATATATTCAAGTGAGGAAGTATCAACATCGCATTACATTTACTCTTTCATACCATTCCCTGTAGAAGAGTTGTGAAATTGATAACTTCAAGAATTTATTGTAACTACAGAGTACAGCAAAAATCTATGAATAGTGAGGAGATCTATCAATGGGGCACTGATCTCTTTTTAACTTCCTACTGTATAAGATATTACTTCACCAATAAATGTGCCCAACATTCCTGTGGCACTCTCTACAGGTTGCATTACTCCATACAACCCACCCAATTCATTACATGGTACCATGGATCCTGTATCTGCTACAATCACTGTAGTTAATATTCTCAGAAAGACAACATATCTTCCAACACCACAGATGGCACAATATGCCATCATCCCATAAAGTTTGCGACCATTGCCCCATATCTTATTCGCATGTTTAGCTTAAAATCCTTGAGAAGGATAGCTTACACCAATGAAGCTCATGAATTTCGCATGATAATATGGTCTGAATTGAAAAAGTATTTGAGGCATATAGGCCAGATTATGTGAGAAATATGAAATGCAAAAGACACATTCCAGCTAATGGTTCGGAGCATTGCAGCTGCCCATGAAGTGGGATTGTCAAATTTGTTAGCAAGATAAATTTTTACTTGTAGGATCTGTCACTGGCACAATTATCACTTTTATTCTTGCATTTTGTTGAAATTGTCCCACTCGGTGATAGAGGTAAAGGCACATGAAATACCACCAAACTAGAAAGTAGTGTACAAATAATTACTAGAGAGGTTGTCAGGTTAAATGAGGGTGATATGACTGCAGTAATTAATGGTCCAATCATGAAGGAATTTCCAGCAATCATTCCAAGTTTTCCAATTATTACATGTCTTGATAATCAAGAATTTGCACTCTCATATTTGGGTACTTTTCAATTCCTCTGCCATGACAGCTATAAAATTTATCAATTTCATTGTGAGAGTCTGATAGTAATGCTTTGAAGACTTCAAAATCATTTTGCACCAAAGCTCCTGGAATCAAGCTGAGCCACAGTCCCAATTATGAATCATTGATATTACAATAAAAAAATCCAGCCAGTGTGACAATGATTACAAGATATAGACAGGCACATCTACCATTGGGAGCTTTTAGTTGGAATGTATGCTCAAAATATACACATTCTGAGTTGTAGGAGCTGAGCAATTTATGTTGTGGTACATACTTGAAGCATTTTTCAAAGAAGCTATTGTGGATGTTGTCTAACAGTGGAAAAAATGAGTGGAAATACCGGAGCCAACTGTGGTGCATAAAGAAATGCTATTTCTATGTCACCTGATAATATAGGACTGATTGTGAGCAAGACTATTGCTGCAGCATTGAAAATAAAGAATCAAGATCTACATGAGACTTCCGTGATGAAAACTAAAGCGCCAAAACTAAAATCAGAAGAAGCTGGACAAAAATGGCTTGAGAAAAACAATTCATGGCTAAAATGGAATTGGTATGAAAACGTTTTAGACAAATTGGAAATGATAAAACACTTGCCATCAATACATGCTGACTGTAGGTTGTCGCATCCTTTACACCCTTTAGAAAACATGCAAAAATAAGAAGTATGGCAAGTGACAGAGTGATGGCATACTTGTATGTGGCTTTGGAAAAGCCATCTCATATTAACTGTTATAAGTGTGCAAAGTCTGTTGAGTGGCCCATGGAAAAAGCATTTTAAGCTTTGGAAATGCTAGGTGAGAGGGTATTAGCTAAAACTCCAAACATTGCATGTACTGAAAGGTACAAACTAATGGCTGGAAGTATGAAGATACACTGGAAGTTGAAGACAAAATAAAATACAGTGAAAGAATTGTATTTCAGAGCTGGTGTGAGGATTGAAGAGAGTGATTTGATTACACAAGTAATTGCTGCTGCGCCAATCAAATGTGGAAATTGCTATGTGGTGGCCATAATGAAATCAGTCAGAAATAATATTCCAACAACTAGGAAATGTATCAGAGTTGTGATTGAGAGATAAATTTTAAAAACAAAGGAAAGCTCATGAAAGATGAAAGAGAAGCGTAGTACAAAAAGTAGCGCTGAGTCCTGTTGATTTCAAAGAAATATGCAGTAATCGCATATGGAAAGGTTATAAAAGAAGTGATTGTACTCATAACAAGAAAAGTGGTGATGTTACTCACAAAACTATGACTGAAACTTCAAGGGAACTTGCAACCATTGTAAAAAAACTGGTCACAAAGAAGCTCAGTGTTTGGAGAGAGAAGAAAATGAGTCAAACATACTACCAATTGGAAAAGTAAATTGTAAACAGACAATGACATTGCATGTGCTGATATAAACTTTGTTTTAGCACACTTTGAGACTCTTGAAGTAGCAGTGACTGAAATTAATCATTACAAATTCGAATATCCAAAAGGGATAGAATTGTTACAATTTGAAAACATTTAGATTGCAGATGCAGCTGCTTCTGATCATTTCATTAACAGCGAATTGTGAGCTTTTAACATCAGAAAAAGAACATCTATCACTCAGCGAATGATTGGAAACTTAGTGACAAGTGAAGAAGTAATGAATCTGAAAGTCAACTTATGTGATAAGGAGGGTAAACAAAACAATATTGCAAAAATTAAAGGGCACTTTATAATTCAAACTTCAATTTCAATTAATTGAGTATTTCAAGGATGATTTAAAATGGATGGATAATCTCCATTGGATCAAAAGAGATTATTGCCATCATGTACATTAAGAATGGTACAGAGATTAAATTTGCTGTTGGAATTCCGACAAAAGAAGCGATTTACGCAGCATGCTTTCAAAGAGTTAGCAGCAGCTGACATTGAAACCTCTACACTAAAAATATCTCTTATGAAGGCATGTCATTTCCTTGGGCATGCTGATACAGAGAGAACTAGAAAGACAGTAAAACACACTAATTTACTGATGGAGCCATGGCACCATGTGTTGCCTTTGCATCAGGTAAATCAAAACAAAAGAAAATGCACCTAAGGAAAGTGCAGGTGTGAAAACTACTTTTGCTAATGGAAGGGTGTTTCAGGATTTGGCAAAAATCATGGGGAAAGATCAAAAGAGATCTCCTTTTCCAGCGGCACTTGATGGCTGATGGTTCATGCACTCACATTTTGGCAAGACAAAAACACATTGGATTGAACCTACATGCCAAATAATCATAGTTTGCTCTTGTACAGAGCCCTGGTGAAAGATCCCTACACCAGAGAGACGTTACACTTCAATGGCAATAAAGAAGTAAAGACTAATCTCTTCCTGTGCATTATCTTGGATCTGGAGTCACATAATCAACTCTATAACACCTACACCAGTTGGTCGTCGGAGCTTCCTTCAGAGTAGGAGCTAGACACTGAAGTATTTTTAGACTATATCAAATCACAGGAAGTAATGAGAGTTTGGGCGGATGAATGTATGATATTGTTCATGGCTGCAGCATTCGACTTTGAAATCATATGATTTACATTTGGCATCTGACCCAAAGTGTTCCATAAGACATCAGACTGGAAAAACATGATTAGTATTGAGGGAATTGGTCTTCCGGTGCACAAAACCATCTTCTTGAGCCACCACAACAATGAGCACTTCATCTACTGAAAGAAAGTCACAGAAGAAGTCAATAGAGCCTTACTACTGAATCAGGATCTAAGAGAGAGCCATGATCACCTTCTCAGGCCACCTCCTCCCCATCCTACACTCACACTAATTGTCTTCTCCAATCAAACTGGCATCTTCGAGAGGATAACAGTAAATGGATGTGGTGATAAATTTCTTGAATGTCTAGGGCATTCCACACAGCTGACTTACTCTCTGGCTAATCTGCCCCTTAAAATTGTTAACTCCATTAGGAGACTAATCAAGGAATTTCGGGACATACATCGTCACATCTCCAACTCCAGCATTGGCCTAGTTGAATTCTTACAATTAACCCATTCAATACATTCATTTGGGGAAGGCATCTCTCTCTCCGGCATCTTCTTCGC
Source organism: Cyclotella kingstonii (assembly GCA_036939535.1). Taxonomy (NCBI): domain Eukaryota; phylum Bacillariophyta; class Thalassiosirophyceae; order Thalassiosirales; family Thalassiosiraceae; genus Cyclotella; species Cyclotella kingstonii. The sequence continues at coordinate 4,449 of JALLAW010000641.1, read as the reverse complement.
TTTGGTGATTCTTGGGATTCACATCACTCTCTTTTCCTGAATGATGACTCCTTATTCTCTCTGACAGCTTTCCTCACCCACCTCTCTGTGACACCTGTCTTTTCTGAGAATAACTTCATACTCTACAATGGTAACCATTTTGAGTCTTTGGCGATTATTGACAGAGAAGGAAAGACGCAAGTTTGAAGAAAACGCACAGTCAGACTCTGACAAATCCTGGCGTGGTGAACTCAATAAGAGTGGAGTTGTCATTTCTGGAATTAAATACAAATGGGCTAGTGAAAAGCATGGTGGGCATGATGCTTTATATGAGTGCTCTAACGTGCAACTGAACAGTAACATTACACTGTGACAACAGAGCATCCATTCAGTGTAAAAATTTGGTGAGCACGATGGCGGGACTGTCACATCAGAAGTAACGGATGAGATAAGGGTTCAGGATAGGCATTGGGGAATGAAGGTAGAGATAGTTGTGAGAGAAGGGTTTGAGGTTAGGGACAGTTAAATGGATGCCTAAGAAGCCGTTTAGTTACATGTCGCTATGGAGGTTAGAGTAAGTGAAGTGGAAGAATAGGAAATAGATTTAGTTATATATTGTTATGGGTTATACTTGTTGATTACTAGCCAATAGCCGAAGGGCCTAAAATCATTGGATTAAATGACCAGCGCCTAGCTAAGCCCTTACTGTGGTTTATGACAAACGACATTTAGTTTAGTAATGCTAATTTTAAAAGATTAATTTAATTTATTAAAATCTTCCACCATAACCCCTCGTCTATTTCAACCTTTGTTGGAAGGCACTGGGTTGAGTTTCTGGCAGACCATTCTTCTCTTGTTACCAGTTACCTAGACAAAAGAACCGCTCTATATAAGGGAACTACGCTGATCTAATCTCAGTCAGTTATAGCTCACACATGTGATGCAGTAGAAGAGGTTAACGTAGTTGCTGATGGCAGGTCCACTTCCTTCCAGTTTGGTATAGGTTTGGATGTTCCCCGTTGTTTCTTCACCGTTGAGGAAACTTATGCATCACCTGCCTGAAATGTTCTGGTCCCGCTTGACTTGTTAAGATAGTATAATATGGTAACATAATATGTTATCATCATTATGATAGAGGTGTATTAGATTTTAATCCTGCCTCTCCATGGTAAAAAGGACTGATGGAGTTCAAATCATTTGTTCTCAAGTTTTTCAGCTGAGTTACACTGTGACCTACAAGTAGGAGTAGACAAAATAACACACACATTTTAACTGATAAATCTAGTTAGTTCACAAGACATCAGAATTTTAAGCGGTCATAATAATTGTTTTAACTATGGGTTTTGTGCTGAAACAATTATCACAAGGAGGGGGGAAACCCACATGTTACAGATGAACCCCCCCCCCCTGTCACACATCTCCTAAGACTAACCAACAATCTATTGCAAGACCTTCTCTCTCACCTTATCATCCAACTCCAACAATTCTGGCAAGCTCCCATTTCATCAATTCTTCTTCTTCTCAAAATGTGGCACTTTCTAGTTGTTTCCCTCATCCAACTTAATATCTTCACCCATCTTCTTCTGAAGTATCAGAAAAATCAAATCTCTAACCATGTCATCCACATCCTAAAATGCTTGCTTAATGGCGGAAACAAGCTACTCAACTGTTTTGAGATGCATCTTGTTTTTCAAGGATTGGATGACATTAAACAATCCTAGGTTGAGGACGTTCAAGTCAGATGATTTTTCTGGTTGCATAGTCAGTTAGAAGGTTAGCCTGAGTGTGTCAGCCTCAGCAAAAAAAAACAGAATTAAATGCATCAATGTCAAGCAGTTTTTCTGGCCACCCTGACTCTTATGGAACAATATGTTCATTCTTCCTTCAGCAGCTACATCCTTCAATGCCCTGTTCCATATCCGACTCACTACTGACTGATCCACCTGCTTGACACAAGTAATCATTGAGATAGCCCCAAGGTTTTGACTATTCTTTTGGGAGGATGATCTCAGCAGTAGCTGCTGCAAGATCCCCTCCCTCATGTCTTTGGTAGTGAAGCATCCCTTCTTTCTCACATGACAATCAACTGGGAGATTATGTAGAACTTTTTTGATGTTGTTAGGAAAGGGGGAGGTCATGTGGAGGAGCTACATCCAGCTGCAGTGCCAGTGATGGGGGTGGATCATAGGGTACTGGTGGTGGCTGCTCAAAATTTGTGAGTGACATGTAAAGTGTCTGGGTCTTTGTGACACCTACATACGCATTCCAAAAGTTTCATTATCTTTCTGGATGCCAGAAATTGTTAGAAAATGGTTGTACTTTGGGAATGAATATCTTGATGTGTTTGCATCATATGATCAATATTTCAATGAATCCAAAAAAGAATAAACTCATCTAAACTTATGCAAAGGCTTATTTTTTCAATGAAAAAATAAGATGCTAGAAAAATTCCTCCCAAACTGTCAAAAAATACAAATGTATCCTTTTGTGCCATTTAGTTAATTTACATTTAATTCTTTTCAAACTTCTTCAGCCATTAAGTTTCTATAAATTTGATGTCCAGTCCAATTTTTGGCAACAAATTATGAGAGTACAGTAAGGTATGCTCTGAAGTCTTCTACCATGCTTATAAAATTGGATAGAGGTAGTAGTAGTATCATCATAGCTTATCTGAGTTGCTTATTTGCTTCTATTTTTAAGTAATAAAAACAATCATTAATATAGGGACTGGGATGGTTTCAATCAAGCAGTTGTTGCAGTGATAGACATGCATGGTCTGCCCACTTGATAATTTTGTCTACCATGACCAAGGATCTATTATGAAGTTAACTCCGTCAGTCACAATTGCTGTGAGAAATATAGTAGTAGTACTACTAGTATCTTTGAGTATGTATCTGAGTCATCTGCTACCATACACTGTATCCTACAATACTTCCCTGCCGATTGCGAGATTAGGTATAATAAGTACACGTAGCATAAATGAACGAACACCGAACTATAAGGAAATCACGGATCATCTACAATTTAGTGATGACAACCTAAATGTTCTTCCTCATAAACTTTTCAAGATTCTTTGCATTGCTCACAATTCTGATCACCATTACTCAAACGCTCTCTCTTCCATTTCCCAATCCCATACAAATCCTCTCACGTGACTTCCAAGCACTCACAAGAAAAGTTACTGCGCATCACATACTATTGCCCAAGTCGCTCGATGTAGCATTGGCCTTGAAACAGAAAATACGCAATGCAGCATCACCAACGAAAAGCTCCAATGAAACACCAATGTATATTGTTGATGCATTTCGTATTGCAGCAACAAAGTACTCGCAAGATGGAGAAACTGCAAGTAATGGCGGATTGCTAGGAAAGCTAGTTCCTCAGGGATATTGTCGTGCGCCAGAGTTGGATAAGGCATGTTTCGAGGTTCCTCTGGGCGAAATTGTCGGACCCATTGAATCAAGCTATGGTTATCATCTCTTACTGGTTGTAGAACGAACGAATTGCCCCAAGTTGGATCGGGGGTACAATGCAATCAGGAAAGGAGAAGATGGTGTTAGTAAAGTGTTTGAGTTGAACACTGAGTATTTGGGAGAGATGTCGAATTTCGCTCTACAGCAAGTTGGCTTTTGGATTCTAGTAACTGTGGCTGGTGGGATAGTGGCAGAAATTGCTGCTCAAGCATCAAATATTGTGGATACACTTCCTTGGCAATGAGGCGGTCTTCACCAGTGAGATTTGGTTCAACAGCAGAGAGCACTAATATTTGAATCAACTACCGCTACTTTACATAACTACCATGCTAAGCTCTTAGAAAAAAAGAATGTTCCAACTTCAATGTTACTTGTGCATACCTAGTAGTTGTTTCAATTTTTTCACTTCCAACTTACTTAATATAAGCTCCCCTTTTTGTATTCTCAACATAACTTCCACATCCTCTGCCATGTGTTTGACATCTCTGGTTCCATCCAATGGAGTATGTCCCAGTGTCATCATGAATGCATACATGAGCGTTTGTGGAGTCAACCCCTTTTCCTTAGCAAGATCCTTCCACTCATTCGATGCCAACGCTTTTTTATTTGCCGTCAGTGTCCAAAATGACTGATATTTGACACCATAACTATTACATATCTCTCTCAACTGGACATCAAACCTCGAATCTTGGTAGAAACGATTTTGCACCACTGCTGGTTTGACTGTTGCCTCTTGATACAATGTTCGAAAGTCTCTGAAATTGTAACAGTTGGAAATGCCCAACTGGCGTACTTTTCCCTCGGTGACAAATGATTCAAACACCCTCCAGACTCGGATAGTCTCCTCCATCGTCGACATGGGAGAATGTAATACTAAGGAGTCAATGTAATCCGTCAGTAAGTTTTGCAGCGATTCGGTAAGACTCTGTCGTACTTGATCTTCTAGAGTAGCATCCGTATCATAGGGAATATTCTCTGGATCCTGTCCACTTATGGC
>JALLAW010000640.1:0-11940 GCA_036939535.1 Cyclotella kingstonii | reverse complement strand
TCTCTTGGTCTTAGTCTTGGTCATGTTTTTGGTCTTGGTCTTAGTCTTGTTCTTGGTCTTGTTCTAATTTGTTGTTGTTGTGTTTCTTGGTCTTGGTCCATCTTCACTACACATCTGATGATATGAGGGCTAATATGGTTCAGCAGTTGCTCTTTCACATTCAAGATGGTAAGTTACCATGGGGAAGTATAAGGTCCCTCACTCATTCACGAAATTCTGAATGAGTTTGTAATAAGTGTCACTTGGTCTCATCTACATTTTATTTTGAAAAATGATCTGCCCATTGAGACAGAATGAAAAGAAAGGGACACTGTGGCAGGCTGCTAGCACAAGTTTTTGGAGTAGAACACAGGACAATAGTTACCTCCGCATTTACCAGGCAATGTGGACTTCCTGCAGGCAACTTTTGATCGCCATATCCATGTGAATATCTGCAATCTTCCTCCAGTCTCCATATATCAAAGTCTTAATTCTGGATTCTTACAATCGATACAGAGCATCAACGAAGACGTAGCTGATCCAAGTGTAGATTCCTTTATTGGTGCAGTTGTTTGAGTATCCCATGACATGGTGAGGGAGAATTTGAAAAGGATGCAGATGAGTTTGCAGCTGGTAATGGGGCACAAAATTTTGAGGAGTGGCAGAAAATTACAAGCTTCAACATGAACAAGGACAACTTTGAATGAGAGAAAATGTTGGACATTGACTTCACTGTGAAGCCTGAGATCCAAGCAAAATCGGCTGAGCTTAGGGGAATGGGGAGGGGATATGAGCACGGTTTTTCTTCTCCTGCTTGCAGGTTCTTTTCCCCGTGCGAGTGTGGGGTTTCTTTCCTTTAGATGAGCTTCTTTTTGCCCACGTACTCTAGCTATTATTCCACCCTATAATAACGAGACATATTGCCTCTTAAAAATTGTAATGGTAAATATGTTGGCATTGAGATAGTAGTCAAAATGTCTTGAAATTTTTGCATTTGTTCTTTGATTGTACTCCAACTACATCCAAAAATCAGGCAATAACATGTTGAGCTGTCAGTTATTCGTTAAATCGCAATCTCACAGAGATACATAGGAAGTGTCCAACGAAGATGGTCATACATATGGACGCCGCCATATTGTTCGCATTTTCTTCTGAGTTCTCAGTCAGTTGTGCCATGTTCATTATTGCAGGTTCGTCTGCGACTGTAGCGTCGGCTGCTCTAGTGGCTCATTGCTTATCATTACTGCGTTTCGTTGTGTGGAACTGGCGGCACTGCCTGGCCAGTGGATGCCAGAGAGGGAACTTTAATTGTGAGCTCATCCTCATCTGCATCTAGTGAGCATGTCCTGCGACGCTTTTTTTCAATACTTTTATTAGAGTTTTTCTGTTGAGAGCTTTACTGACCCACTTATCCTCATCCGACCCTACTAATGACAATTTATGCTTTGTTTCTTTGCTGCATACTATTGACTCTATGGAGTTTATGGCATTGGCTCGATAGACTGTCGTTTCTCCGGCTCTCTCAAATTCCCACTTTGTGACGGTAATGATAGTGTACGCACTGATCCCTCTGATTTTCTGGGTGATTCAACAATTCTCCCACGTGGGAAGTAGCATCAATATAAGTAATGTAGGCGAATGGCCGAAAAGCATCCTGATCCAATCTATGATGTCCAACTGCGTTAAGACAACGATTCTTGAAGATGGCCGCTTGACCATACCTGAATAGTATCTCCGCTCTATCCTCGTCACAATCCTCAAAGGATATCAATTGCTCTATATAGAATTTGTCCAGCGCGACAAGAAGTTGGTCAGCTGTCAGGATGTTCATGACGCTGTCCTTATGGTTCGAGTGGAGGTGTTAACTGTGACGTCATGCTAACTCTCTATGCATGCTTCCGAAAGAATTGTACCAACACTAATTGGCTTCTGATTGGGATACCTTTCTCATAAAAGATGAAACAACAGCGCAATGCACACATTGATTTCAGGTTGGATTTTAAAGAGCTTGTGTCATGAATGCAGAGGCTCTGCTAGTTGCGGGAGATATTTCCTTCTGTGCGCGCCGCCAGTAAAAGGAGACCAATCTTTGCGGGAACTTTACTAAAAGTTTCCTTACTATCTCCAGAGACAACCTCAAGTGGGAAATTGAAATCATCCATGATGAGGGCAGCTGCGACAACAGTGGATGTAGAAAGATAGAACTCTTTTGCCTCTTATAAAGAAAATTTCTTTCCTGGGCATCAAATTAAAGATCTGTCGAGCATGAATTCATAGTGCAATTGAAACGGAACCCATTGCTCAAGCCAGAGAACGTTGTGTAGATCATGAGGATCATTAGATTGGAGACCAGGTGTAGTGTCACGATAGCTGACGCAGGCACATTGGTAAATATATTCATATTCACAGTCAGATTTGAAGTGAAATAGGTGCAGAGGTTAGCATCAATCAAGTATGCACGCAAAGGTTGTTGTTGAATTGCTTGAAGTATTTTCTTCCATAGTTCTGTTGAAAATACTGGGATATCTTTTGAAAACAGATTTTTTAGTTGATTATATGTGTCTTCTTCTTGATTTAGAAAGATGTAAGGATAGTTGGCTAACAATGCACTAGGAGGAGATAGGGTGATAGTTGGGACATCCAGAGAAGTGTTTATAATGACAATCTGCCGATGGAGTGGCAGGGCTATCCACTGCTGGAGAAGCAGTTACAGTGTTGCGGAGCTGGATTCGAAAGTGGATTTCGCTTGAGCGATGTCTCTGTTGGTGGAGTATCAACATAATTTCTAATTTTGGTGCCAGAGAGAGTAGAATCTACTGAAAAATTATTCTCATACCAATTTCTCAAAGCACTCCTTTTTGGTGTTGGGAAATCTTTTACTATTTCTGCAGCGACAGCGGAGAAAAATCTTTATTTCCATTGGAGTCTCGCATGGTCAGAAATAGCTCCAAGCACACTGAATAGTGCTGTGGCTTAGTTCGTCCATCATGGAGAACTTTAGGTTTGGGGCTGGAGCTTTCAGTGCGTTGATCGATAGATTTGCTAGGTGGTGTGCCCATTGTGCTGTGGGTGAGTGCACTATGGAAGGTTCAAGTGCTCAGAAATCCTTGGTTGATATGAGTAAGAGCGAGAATGCAGCCACTGCTTCTCCATCAATATCTTTAACAGTTTCTGCAGTATCCAACAGAATGGCAGCAGTCGCCTCTGAGAGCTTTGTATTTTCTAGACGTACGTAGAATGCTGCTAGATGAACCAGAAAAGGATGATAATGTATATTTGGGAAAGGGTCATCAAAGAGCATTGATTCAAATTCATCGTAGGCTTAGTGGGCTCCTGTAACTCTCACAACAGGTCATATGCAGGTGATGAGTGTCTGCAGGACACAACCCTAATCTAGCGACCAATGACTGATGCTTTAGGAGTGTCCCCAAAAATAGCCAGTAATGAATGGACCGAATATGAAATACCCCCCCCCCCCCAAAGATTACCATCGGCATCCATGCCTCCTGATGCAGGAATCGCATCATACCATGAATCATCAAGTAGCTTTGAATAACAGTCGGATTGAGTTGGTGTTGTAGATATGATGAGTGTACCTCTGTCTTCACAATTGCATCGCTTTTGGTTGGCTTGTTGAGGTTGGCTAGGTTATCCCCACAAGGAGCTGAGTGGTCATGCAAAGGTGGAGATGGTGACAGTGTGCGGTCACATGTCAAGAGTAATAGTTCTGGAGGCTGTTTCAGACAGGATCCTTGCCCTCACAGCGCGGAAGTAACCAACAGTACACCTTTTTGTTGATGAGAGTACCTGATTGAGAGTAGAAGATAGTGTATTCATCGTTTTGGGCAATGTCTTTGCATTTTAGACAGCCCAAGGGTTCCATTGAAACATCCTCTGAGACTGAAAGAATTGTTACACATGGTATGTTGAATGTCTTCTGTGTTAAAGTCTTCAGTACTGCAGCGGAGGAGGCTACCATGCATTTGTCACTTGGTGGAGGTGCTAACATAGACACACAAGATTTTGTGGGTGGTCTTGCATGAGAATCAGTGAGAAGACGTCCTCTAAAAGTGGTGTTTTTTCTTTAGCGAGGAAGAAGGCATTATCTAATCATTTGAATAGCAATTTGTAGGTATAGCTGCGCGGTTTGAGTGATGGAGAGGAGGTGCTTTGTTTATTAGATTAGTTGGAGCTTGTGGTATCGCCAACATATCTTCCAGAGCCATTCAAAAGAATTATATCAGTCCTTTTGTTTCACAAGCTTGGTCAATCTGTTGCTATTAGATGTAGGTCTGAGTTGATAGCTCAGGGAGAGGAGCAGCTGGAAGTCGATGACCAAGAATAGACATGGATGATTCCTATCCATCTCCAAAGACTATGCAAAGAAGCCCTTTGATGTGGAGGCGATTAGATTTTTAACATGGCAAAGGTGGAGAGTACTGTCATTAGCTCGATTGGCTAGGATGAGTATTCTATAGTCTCAACCTAGTGTCTTTACAGATGCTATAAACTTATTTTATGATCTATAAACTAGGCATGACGATTGAATACAAGTAATGCGTTGTCATGATTAAAACACGAGTCAACAATCATGTTGAAACGAGCAACACAAAGGGCATGAATCATGCATGATCTCATCAGGTGTATAAGAGGAGATATTGCTGATCATGGCTGGAAAATATGAGGAGAAAAATGGTAAAAGGGAATCTTTGCATAGAATAAAGTGATCCACTCCTGCCAACACAATCTTAGTTTAGGGACATGCTGAGATCAACTCAAGGAGTCAGGGGGTAGTCCAAGGAAAAGACTCTCCTTGGAGTGGTTTGGTAAGGGCCTCGGCAATCATGTATGTGGTGTTGATGTGTTGTAGGGTGAGTTCGTTGTTGTGAATGAATTAGGAGATAAGGGAGATGCAGAGTTAAACGTGTCGGTTGTACTGCTTGGATGCTTCTGAGTCATTTGTCATGAGTATGATTTTGAATGTATTATCTTGGAACATCATGAGGGGTTTCAAAGAGTAGCCTTGGGAACAAATGAAGCTATGGATCTGGTTGATGCTTGAGATGGCATTGGAGGTTGCAACAACCTCAGCATTTGTGAAGCTGTTTGACACAAATGCTTGTTTCTTGGTGCTAGTGAAGATAGGAGTGTTTCCTAGCATGATGGCCGTGCCGGCCATCTATGGGGCAGGCGAAGGTAGCGTTGACAATGGCAGTGACATGGGTGTAGGGGCTGTTGTTGAATAGACAAACTTTGGAGGGTGACCCTTTTAAGTATGCAAGGATTTGTTCAAGGGCAACCTTGTCATGCTGTTGTGTGTTTTTGGTTTTAGGGCAGAGATAGAGGATGGAGGAGGACATCTTGGGCCTTAATCATTTGCACAGGTATAGTAGTTTGGAGATAGTGCCATGAAAATATTTAGCGTTTGTGTTAGGGGCATTGGTAATGTAGCTGTCACATAATTCCTTAGTAGCTGGTGTTTTGTGAATAGGTGTATCTTTTCCATACGCCCTTAGATTTCCTGATATGTAATGCTGCATAGACAGTTCAATGTTGTTATGTTTAAATGCTATGGCCATAACAAGATATGAGATTTCAGGGCCTGTTTTCTCCTGTGCATCTTTATACTTGATCACTAGTAGTTTCTTGAATTTGCCAATGTACCGAGGGTTTGTGTATGTACAAAGGATATTGTCATTGTATGGGAAGGTTGTGAGTTTAGTAGCATTGTAATCTCTGTTGAATACAGATGGGTTGTACGAATTTATGTGAATCTGTGACGTATGAGGAAGATCGTGAGTGTTCGATACCATAGTAGTGCGCTCTGTATTACGCCATATAAAGCATTTTTAACACAAATTACCATACCACCACTTGCTGTAACATATTCTTGAAGGTGAGGGTACTCTTCTATAATCATCTCTGTGATGATCTTGTGGAAGTACACGAAGACAGGTTCTTGGCCATTTATGGAAGCATGAAGGTAAGCTCCATCGATATCCAAGATAAAGTTGTGGCGGCGTTCGATGCAGTATAGTTTCAATACCGCAAAGATAGATTCAAGGGCAGCTGCGGGTGCGTTCATCCTGCGCACCACCTCATATTTGTCATACCCCCCCCCCTTCTTGTCTCCCACAGGGCAGGCTTTGAGTTTCTCGAAGGCACCCATAGCGTCCATCTTGACTTTTAAGAAGAGGAAGGATTGGATGGATTTTTTTCTCCGCTCGGTGTTTAGGCTATGAAGGTGAGTGGGGGTGAGTGATTTTTTTGTCAAAGAGGAGATGTTCAAGCTCTTTCATGCAGGCTTTGATCTCTTCGGCACGATATTGTTTCTTTGCTCGTGTTAGGGAGAGGTTAATTAAGCAATGGCCCACGAACTGTTCAAGCTGCGGCTGTGTGGTGAGACAACCAGCGCGAGTGCTAATGGTCGCATCATTCGTAGTGGCACTGGGGCGTTGCACTCCTGTTATGTTCACAGCGTTGCTAAGGGTGGCTACCATGGGTGTGCTGTTTGAAGGGGTTGGGACCATGGGCACTCCTGCAGTGCTGCTGTGGGCACTGTCTGAAGGAGTCAGCACTCCTGTAACATTGTCGGAGCGACGAGGGTCTGTGGGTTCGTCATCGTCAGGTAAGTCTTGATGTCATGGCATATGTGTTGTGAGCGCTTTAACGAGGGTGGGTTCAGATGATAAGTTACCGTCTCGTGTTTACGTGGTGGATGTTAGAGAGCGCGTTCAACGCGGCATCAAACGTTTCACTTGTTGTCATATTTATCCAGTGTGACCTCCTAACCTGTGTCTGTTCACTCAAGCGGAAGAAGCACTAAGGTCCATTGGCGTTTGATGTAGGGTTGAGAGCCATGCAAGGAACTTTTTGTGGTGATCTGACGTCATTCGAGGTCTCTGTGATGCTCCCCTCGCAGTAGTCTTCAAATTTCAGTCAAACTCCATCTTGAGTATGCTTCTACCAGTGAATTGGACGTGGGGGCTGGATGAGTTCAGGAGACTTGTGGTGCGCCTGTATTTGAGATTTCAAACTGCATAGGACACCAGGTCTTTCAGCAGTGATTGTGGGAGTTTGTGGGGGAGAGTTGAAAGAACCCCTCAAATGAGATCCTTGATGTGTCCAATGCGGATGTGAAGTTTGGGAAGATGGTCACCGGCACCTCCGACATCTTCTTATACTCCTGGGAAGGATCCTGTGAGTGCGTGCATACCTGACTGTGGGTCCGCATGGAGCACGATAGGTTTGAAACCTCTTCTCCGTAGGATGGTGTAGTGTTGTTGGAGTGCGGTTCCGAGGCTGTCTTTGGAGAGGACGTCGATCCACGACACAAGGAGCAGCTCTAGTGGGCTGTTAATGGAGACGACGAGTTTTTCACCTGAGACATACATGATATCTGTAGTGAGACGCTATTGAGTTACTTGCTCTCTTATGTGATGGTCCGTATACGTAAGTGTTGACGACTTGTGCGTGGTTTTACCTCTCACATGCTCAAGGATTTGTCCCTATTGCTCGAACGAACGAGGTACATCTGATGGTGTGAGTTTCAGGTCGGTGATGTTTCCGTCTGAGACCATTTGCAGTGCTTCGGGCTCGCTAGGGAGCACAGCATTGATGATGAAGGTGCGGGCTGCCCTGGCTGCTTCCAGTTCTGTGTCTGTAGCAAGAGTGGTGAGTACCATGTCGTATTTGTGCTGCCAGTTGGAGAAGTCTGCAACATATACTTCGCCTTGTAGCTCGACCATTAGGTCTCTAGTTGCCATATTTACTACTATTTCTTTCTGCCTATTGTATATTATCTTGTATAAGTCCTTCACTGCTGTCATGGAGAGTACGTTAAAAGAACAGTTATTATATGAAGAGATTGAAGGTAATCTCACACTCTGAAAAGTCTGTCAGAAGGTGGAGACTCATGATGTTGACCTCATTCCCGGAGTCAAGGATGATCTTATTAGGACCAAGATACGTTGCTCCACACAGCATGGTTGCATCCTCACTGTATTCATTTAAATATGGTACTCTTCTGTTCCATCATATGCAGCGCCAGCTAAGTAGTTTTTTTCTGGGCATTGTTGCGATATGTGGCCAGGTGAGCTGCAATTGTGGCATATTACATCTTTTTTGTCTGTCTTGTATGTGTTGCCCATCTTTGATTCAGTCGTTCCGCTTTCAACGCTCTTTTTTCTGGTGTGTTCAGGGAGGTTGTGTTATTGCTCCTCGCAACAGTCCCATCGCATGTGCTTGCTGATAGGTGAGATGTATTTTGTCCAGTCATGTTTTCACGTCCACCTCTGTCTCCTCTTCCGCTTCTTGCAGATCTGCCTCCATACATGGCCACAAAACTCACTCCCATCGGTGCGTCTTGTACAGATTTGGATGGCACTGAGAAGTTTTTGCTCCTCATATACTTAAAGGTAGATTGATGGTGTACTCTAATACCAATCCAGTAGCTGTGCATTAACTCGTTGTAGTGTTTGCGCCTGAGCTTGTGCAGATATCTATAGCTGTGATGACGCTGTCAATCTCTGCATTGCCTGCTTACTTCACTGTGTCCAACTTGTGTTTGAAACGTTCCTTAAACTGATAGATGGATTCGTAGTCTCCCATCTGTAATTGGTTGTAGTCGTTGCACTCCTGAAGTGCCCTGGCGTAGTGGTTTTGGAGAGTTCCACCAAGGTTGTGACTTATGTTTATCACCTTTAACAGGCCAAGTGGGTCGTCCTTACTAGCTCTCAGCTATTCTATTCAGCCTGATGTTTCACCAGTTCCTTGCTGTCTACTCTAAGCTTGCCCCACGTGAAGGCAAATATGTTCGTTCTTTTTTGTAGCATCACTAGGATAATCTTATCTCTCTCCATGTATGCTTTGATTACTTGGCTCTTCTGTAGGTGTTGGATGCTAAGTTGTAGTGATTTGTATCGATCTCTACTGGCTCGTAGTACTCTTTGGATTTGATCAACCGGCCAGGGTATCCAAACTTCTCAGTGCATGCCAGAGCTAGTGCCCCTCAGGAGATGTGGACGTTTTCATTCTTGTCCACTCTCAGTAAGGGCACTGTGTTTGTCAATATTGATCTTAGGGGTCCTCCTTGAGGTTGGCTCAATCTGTCATCATCTCTTCTATCGTTTTCTTGTCTATTATTTTCAGTCCTCTGGCTACTGTTTCTTCCATTACTTCCATCTGTTGCTTCGTTGTTTCTGAAAGTCGTTTCTACTCTCTCCTTTCTTTCACTTGTTCTTTCTTTAAGCTTGTTGATAAAATAAGTTGTTTACGATGATTAATCTATAGTCTCGTCCTAGTGTCTTTACAAATGGTATTAAACTTAACTAGGCATGACGATTGAGTACAAGTCATGCATTGTCATTGTTAAAACACATGTCAAAGCTAGTCATGTCGAAAGGAGCAATACAAATGACATCAATCATGCATGATATCATCGGGTGAATAAGAAGAGATATTGCTGATCATGGCTGGAAAATGTGAGGAGAAAAACGGTAAGTGGGAATCCATACATAGAATTCAGTGACAGGGTATATTGAACTTTTGGGGTACTAGGTATCTCATTTGGAGTCTTTTCTTGCCTTCTTTGAGATTTTTGGGGACAGAATTCAGCTATCGTCCGGTTAAGAACTGTGCCTTTGCAGTGGATGGTTAGTAGTTTGACAATAGATGTCGCGAAGACATTCAGGTCTACAGAGGGATCTGTATTGGTCACCACGAAGGCAGGATTAATATTATCGGCACCGGTGAAGGTGGATGTGATGGCTGTATCGTGACTGAGCTTGGGCAGCAAATTTGTGTAGCGTGGATCAGTGGATGTAGAAGTGTGGCGATCTATATGTATTCTAGCGTTCTGGTGTTTTTGTCGAACGCAACACGTGTGATCTTTTCATACTATGTTTTTAGAAGGTATTTTAACGGGATTCCGCTCAGCGGTTTCGTGCGTAACAAGGACCAGGGGAGAAATGTTTGGGGAAAATAGTGGGGGGGCTCGTCGTGATAATATGACGAGTATCTAGCGCTATAAGAAAAACGGTGCTGTGCTGTAAGTGATGAATAGATTGAAGAATTGTCTTTGCCGTTCGAGTAGAAAAGTGTGGCCGTCATGAAGAAGGGTTTGGAGCTAGATCGACAATGCAATGTGTGGTGTAGCCGATTTCACCGAAAGCTTTGGGAGGTAAGAAGCGACTTTTGCGATGTCCCAGTAGAACTGGAGTGGCTGTGCGAAGAGTAATGATCGCAATGTAAAAGACTCTGATTTCTCCCAGGCACTGTGAGCCGATGGTGGTTTGATATGCGATTCGTCCAAGTGTGTCTAGCTAGTGCTAGATAACGCAATAAGAGAAAACCTGGTGCGGCTGTGCGAAGGGATTAGTTTCCTGATATGAGGTAGTGATTTATGCCGGTGCTGCACCTGTATTACAAAGTGACAATTTCATGGTTTGAGTACACAGTTTCGGTATTGCGACAAGATTTTAAGCAGATGCCGTTGTCAGCCCTCTTGCGTGGATAAAGTAGTTATGTGTGATGTTTGAATAATCAGAGTAGAAGTAGTGTGGCGGTGCAATAAATATGCGGACATTTAGGTCAACTCAAGTAGCTGTAGCTTCAACTGTAAATGGTTCAATGAGGATATGACCTCCGGGTTCAACTGGAGATAGCCACTCCATGTCAGTTCAAGGAGTGAGCGCTTAGCTCTCCAAAGAACGCATTACGGTGTCGCGAGTGGTAGTCAGGCTTGGGGTATCTATCAACTTTGCGATAGATTATTGGAGGACTGATGTCGGCATATGGCGGTTGTCCAGTCCAACAGGATTTTAAATAAATGCCGATGGAGCTCTTGCGCGGTCGAAGCAGTCATGAATGCTATTTGTATAGACTGAGTAGTGGTAGCGCGGCGTTCCAATGAGTGCACAGACGTTGAGGTCAGATCAAGTATGAATATCTTGGACGGTAATTTATGCCCCTGTATGCAAAGAATTGGAGTCGACCCTCTACCTTCTACAGCAGCGCTATTAAAAGATTTTGCGTCGTTGGAGTAGTAGTCGGAAGTGTAGATGATGAGTGCCGCAAAAGTTTTGAATAGCTATGATGTGTCTGAGAATGTGTGCACAAGTGGTAGCGGCTAAAACTGCTATATAGCCTCATAGCACTGTGAGCCGATAATGTCTACGATACCGCAACCCTTGTGCCTTGCATAGCATGGTGCGAGTTCGAATAGAAGGTGAGACATTTCTGTGGCACAAAGCTTTAGATAGTTGTGTAGTTTTCTAGCTTGATCTTCCAGAGTAGAGAGAATAGTTTCGAAGAACCTGTGTGAGGTCTAACTACTGCTACAATTTACCATCGGACTAACCATGATGTGGCTGTGCAAATTTTTTTCATATGTGTGGTAGTGTTCATGTGCCAGTGTGGAAGAAAATGACAGCTCACAGCATGAGTAACCAATCTTCAGTAGTACGACCATGATTGAGTAGATGTCAAGTGAAGTGCCCTTGTATGGTTAGAGTAGTACTTATAGTGTTTGTATAGTCAGAGTAGAGGTTGTATGGCAGTGCAATGAATGCGCACACAAAATGCGCTCCATGACAGTAGGACTTGAAGGTCGAATTGGAGGAGTGAATCTGTAAACTAAGCTAGGAAGTCGATAACTGGGGGTGGACTGTGGTCAGCAGTCCTGGTCGTTGTCTTAATTTGATTGTGTGGCTATCTACGACTACTAAGCGTGACGCTCAGAATCATTGACTGACACCAGTGTTCTGTTTGCCATACCTACGCATTCCTAGTTACACCACGGTCAGTCGCATCGCTCATACATGTATCGACGTACGAGCCTCTCACCATTTGCGATGTGGCCAGTGGCACTTGCCCTGCTCCTCAATTTGGCACCGATTTCCACAGTCCCCACAAGAATGGTCTGATCGTCATCGAAACAAGCTGTTGGAAATGTGACCAAAA
>JALLAW010000639.1:0-11948 GCA_036939535.1 Cyclotella kingstonii | reverse complement strand
AACAAGGTATGACCTTGTGTTCAAGATAGGATTAGCATTAGCACGATCAGTAGGGTTACCACGAGTGTCACGCTTTCGGCACTCCACCCGTCCAATTGCCAAAGTGTCACCGCGAGGTAACATGACCTGTGTAGACACGAGATTGTCCCATATCTCTGGTGTGGGTTCTTCATCATCACCGTTGGTGGCTGGGGTAACGGAGCAAAAGTAGAAGCATCCCTTGAATAATCAGGAGGTAAGCCAGTGGCATCGAAATCTGACTCTGAGCAAGCAGCGCCAATTCTAAACCCTCTTTCTTGGTGAACTCTTCACGAAGAGCAAGCATTTCATTGCTGTCGAGTTTTCAAGTGTCAAAGGGCGGACAGTGGAGCGGAAAACGCATCTAGCATTAGTGAATGACATCTTAAGTTAAAGCAAGCCAGCATCTATGGCTGGACCAAAATAGCGCGCAAGAGCAAGTTTATCATCGGGGAAGCAAGCATTTGGTTCATGGTACATGACGTGTGAGGTAAGCGATTGTACCTGAGCATCCTATCATTGGTAGGAAATCTACGATAGGGGTCTAAGAAAGCTCGGACACCACGTTGTGTGGTGTGCTCAACCGTGGATTTTGCACGAGCAATGGGGATTTAGCACCATTTAGCCAGCATTTCAGCGTCTATTGGCTTACCGACCTTAGTCATAGCCATAGTCCCCTGTCGATGCGCAGTAATAGCATTGGAAGCAAGATCATAAGCTACAGAAGAAATTGAGACCAAGATGGAAGCATATTCTTATCATGGGTGAGTTCAACTATGCTGTCCATGGCAGACGTAGAAGACATCGAGAAGATCAAGTGAGCAGTATCAGCAGAGCAGCGAGCAGGTCATGGGATAAGCACTCACGATAATCAGTCATAGCCTTTTCCTGCTCCCAGAAACCAGAGGCGATCGGATCTCAGGGGAGATGTTCAGCAGCTAGCCATATGCCTGGATGTTCCTCTTCATTCCACTCATCTTTAGTCACCGGGTATATTGGTACGCACAAGAACATACCTCGAAACATAAGAAGAAGCCTGTGGGTGACTGATACATTCTCGGGATCAGCAACATTCTCATTGAGTGGCCCTAGAAATTTTCGGCACATCATTGACAGTATCCCCATTAACATGAAGTTGATTAGGGTCGAGCAAGTTATAATCTATCGTCGGGACATGTTTCGCCTGGTGTATCATCAGATGGAAGCAACGAAGAATGTGGGGAGAACGATACTCCACCACCCCACTAACAAATCTATAAAGTACATTGCCTATCAATGGTTTAAGCCCAGTAACAGGAACTTTTTTCTTAGGATCTAAGATTATAAGGGCATTACGACCTAGCACACATGCATCAGCATGATAGTTCAGTTCTAAACGCATAACGACGTACCAGATCTATTGTTTTAGAACGGGCTATGCACAGGGTGGTAAAAGCGTTGTTCTATTTGAGCAAGAGCATGGCATGCCAAAGTAGAAGCTGTTTGTGTCAGATTAGCAGTAGCAGTGGTAGTATTAGCAAGCAAGAGCAAAGCGAATGACTGTGAGGCCATCTACCAGGACAGTCAGTCTGGAGTCAACTGTTGCGAGACATAGAAGTCCTATTAGCTTTACCTGGAGCACGAGGGGAAGCAGCCTGACGACCACCAGTCGCAGGATGAGTAGGAATAGGAGCAAGCAGAGCGGAAACAGCAGCAACAGCAGGGGCCTTGGAAATCACAGACACGTTCCGTGACCGTAACCCCTCCCATGAGCGGATCTTTGTTTCTTAGCACTATGTTTAACATTATGAAGATGCCGGACACCTTCACGTTCATTTGCATTTAGGATATCCAATTGATTAGCACTATAACCATCCTCCTCAGGGTCTTTGGGTCTTTGATCTTTCTAGTACAGAGGAGTCGAGCAACAAGTTGTAGGTCAGCCCCGGGTGGTGGGATATCCCAGCAGACTCAGCCCAAGCACTTTTCAGCATAAACGTGTGGGCTAGGCTGAAAAGTTGGTGTGTGGGTTCTAGCAACATTTGCAGAAGCAGTAGCAGGAGGAGGCAAGTCAGTACAGATAGCGCTGACGTTGATAGCGTGAAAGCAGGGCGAGTGGTAGCAGTGCGAGCAGCTTTCTGTTACGAGTAAAACTCAAGCAAGTAGTCCATAGAAGCAATAAAAGTATCTCCTACATCAGGACTGGTTGTGGCATGCACAAGACCTGGAACCAATTCTGGGGACCCAATACTCTGCAGGAATGTACAAACCTTGTTGGCCTCGTCCATCTTCGGCAGACCGTAGGGAACCAACTCATCATGGCGAGCACATAATGCCACACGAGCCAGTCAAAACCCACATGATTATTATCGTCTGTGTAGATGTGACTGTGGAAATCTTTTGTGAGAGCATCAATCAAAGGGCGGCTATTTTCTACCACTGAGGTGGAAATCGAAAATCGCCTTGTAAGCAGCCCGACTATTCTTGGTGGTCATAGTAGCATGTGCAGCAGACTAGTATTGAGTGTGTTCTCAAAGACTTGTTGAATAACATTCCAGACGATTTCTATGTCTTATTGGAAGGTAGCATGGAAAGGGGCATTCTCATAGTCATGAGCCACTAGGATGTAAATGCTCCATGCGATGATAGGCGTCCAAGCAGCAAGTTCAGCATCCCACGATATGTAATTGAAACGAAAATAAAGAGCTTGAGCAGAAGGTTTGAGGTTCTCTCGAATGACATAAGCAAGGAGGATCCTAGGTATCCCTCTGAGATCAGCAAGAACAAGCTTGATATATTCAAGCGTCATTGTCAAGTTCTTGAATATAAACTTGGGGAACCTGGCAGGAGAGTTTCTGCTGTCCATCATTGTGCAGTGAGTAGCCACAAGGAGCAGGTTATCTCGTGAAATATCATCCCAGAATACTGGGCACTGGATCTTCTTCAACATAGAGCAATAAGCACAAGTGTCACGCAGGTAACTAGCAGAGTCTGTGGGGATGATAATTCTGGCACGTTCAAATGTTTTAGGTCAGGAGCATCAGTCATTTGGAGGTTGTTGACCAAAATTTAACAGCAGAGAGTCCAAGGCGAACTACTGTTTGAAGGTAAAATTGTAGCTTCGCTGAGGAAGCACTTAAGTTGTCAAACTGCACGAGAGACAGATCATGTTGATATCTTGTTGCAGTACTCTCTCTAATTGCTGGATGAGCACAAGTAGAAACAGAAAGAGGAGCAGCATCAAGAGCAGTAACAGGAGCAATTGCAGCAGTAGCAGTGATGATTGAAGCAGGGTAAGTATCAGCATTGCCTTGACCCAAAACAGCAAGGTGAACATTGTAGGTCATTAAATGCTCCTTCATAAAGTATAGTTAGGCCAAGCAATGGTAGCAGAAAGAGCAGTAAAGCAAGCAGGAGCATTCATGCAGCTACCTCAGCAACAGCAGCAGAAGCCTCTGGAATGCCAACTAGAGCGTTGGCAGGAGCGGCCATCGCATCTGTAGAATGAAGAGCAGGTACACGCAGAGCATATGCAGGAGCAGGTGGAGCGATTGCCCTTTTGGTACCTAGAGTATGCCAAAGGTTGGCTCTAGTAGCATTCTGATGGTGAATATTTTGGCCCTTCCTCTCTCATGAATTGAAGGTCCATCAGATTTATTCCCCCTATAGAAGCAGTACAACACTGGGAGGAGAGTTTGAGTAAGAACTCATTATCATCTGATCTGTCAATGGTGGCCTTGAGGAGCAAGAGCAGGGGCAGGAGTGACAGCAAGAGCAGCAGTGACAGCAGGGGCAGTAGAGACAAGGTTACCTACCCTTTCAATAATTTCCACAGCATCCAAACTTGATGAAACAGCCAGTAGTAGCAGCAGTAGGCCAGCGAGGGCTGGGGTCAGGGTGGCCCCTTTTGTCATCGAACAGTGGTAACAGCTGCAGGAGCAGCATGAGCAGTGGGCACTTCAATTGTTGGAGGCAGAAGCATCAATGACAAAAAATCACTAGCAGTCCCATCAGCAGAGTTGGCAGCATTGCCTTCTGTGTCTTTGAGCACCTCTCCCCCTCCTTGGGCAGCTGTATTGCGTTTGTCACTCTTTTTGCTCAATGTGAGCTCTAAGCTCGATAGTGATGATGACAAGGATGAGCCACTTGAGCCAAAGGCAGAGCAGGTGCGAGTCCATTGCAGAGCAGGTGCAAGTCATTTGGGCCATCAATGATGAGGTAGCAGAGCAAGAAGGTCTTGATAAACTGAATAAATTGCTTTGGCTAGGCAATGATGGTAGATATGTTTGGGGTGTGTTTGGGATGAGCAGCTTGTAGAGTTGTGCTGCATCATTCCCAGCATGTACCAGTATAGGAAGTAGTAATTACTATACTATATTATTAATCTACATATAGGACTTACTATACTATATTTGGGAAAGTAGGCATTGAGTACTAGCTAGAGCCTCAAGTTGCAGTTCCTAGCATGACGTATCTTTTGTGCTGACAAATGTAGGATAAAACATCCCCTTGTATCAAATGTACGTACTCATCAGCTCAATCCTAAAGTAGGAGCAGGTGAAAACAATCATAACTCTCTATAGTATTAGTAGTATTGAAAAACCATGTCCACTATTATGTCAGGTTAGATTTGCCATCGCCTTTACTTTTAACTCTAGAGCTTCGTTGATTAAGTCATTTACTCCTGCCACTGCCACGATGACGTCCAATATTTCATCTCCCACCATATCGATTATTGCAATATCTGAAGGATCTCGTTCAAATGAAACCAATTATGTTAACGTTCTTAGCGCCTCTATTCGTCAGTACCTGCACAATTCTTTACAAAATGCCCTCTCCGATCCTTCCATTGCTGCAATCATCCTGGTTGGAAGTTCCAACGGAAAAGGTGTCTTTAGTGCTGGTGCAGATATTAAAGAGTTTGCAGGAAATCGACTTGAAAGCTTTAAATCACCTGATTCGCTAGATGGTATCATGTTGAATGATTTAGCAAAAATGATTGAGATGTCACCTAAGCCTATTGTTGCTGCTTTGACCGGGACATGTTTAGGTGGCGGAATGGAACTGGCTTTATCTGCTCAGTTTCGAGTCGCTGATAACACATTGAGATATGGCCTACCAGAAATCAAAATTGGTTTGATTCCTGGTGCAGGGGGCACCCAACGTCTTACTCGGTTGTCTGGCGTGCGACATGCATTGGACGTGATCGTGAAGGGAAGGATTAATTGTACGACAGAGGAAGGTTTAAAAGTTGGTTTCTTGGATGGCATGGCTTCTGATGATGAATCTGTTTTAGATTGTGCTTGCCGCTGGGTGGAGTGGGCTTCAAATCTCCCTAAAAATACTCTTGACACCCGACGTCTTTGCTACCGATCTGTACCTCCCGATGTTCAAGGTGTTACAAATTGTGACTTGTGTAATTTTACTCTGCAATCGATCCCACCATCGGATAAAGGAGGAGAGAGTGCATGTGCTGCAGTTGAAGCAATTCGGGCATCGTTTGAACTGTCATCATTTGGTGAGGGAATTGATGTTGAGGAAAAGATATTCAAAGATCTCTTGCAGCACAGTTTGCAAGGGAGAGCTCTTCGCCATGTATTTTTCGCTGAAAGAGCTTCATCGTCATCAAAATTACTTAATAAATCGATATCAGCCAGTAAACTAGCTAAGGGCAAGGGATATGTAGGAGTAATTGGGGCAGGAACTATGGGACGAGGTATAGCCATCTCTTTCCTCCGTGCTAGATTTAAACCCGTCAAGCTGATTGATATCAATGCTGAATGCCTCAAAGCAGGAATTCAATACATTCAATCTACTCTACAAGGTGAAGCCAGCAAAGGAATTATCAACCCTTCAAATGTAAAAGAAATTTTGTCGAATCTCGAATTTTCTACTAGTCTCTCTTCTGTTTCTGACTGTGACATGATCGTAGAAGCTGCCTTTGAGAGTATAGATGTCAAGTGCAATATCTTTGATAAGCTCAATACAATTGTTAAGAAGAAAAATGCTTTACTGTTGACCAATACATCCACATTGGATGTAGATTCTATCGCCTCAAAGTTGTCTCCTGGACGTCGTCAATATTGCGCAGGAATGCACTTCTTTTCTCCAGCGCATATAATGAAATTAGTTGAGGTAATTAAAGGCGCCGAAACCTCACGGGATACCCTGGATACTATCAGTGCAATTAGTAAAAAGATCAAAAAAGTTCCTGTTACTGTTGGCAATTGTGATGGTTTTGTCGGAAATAGAATGCTTTATCCCTACACTACAGAGTCAACACTATTGCTTACCGAATATGGGGGTGGTGCGGCAGGTCTGACAATAGCAGATGTTGATGAAGCGCTAGGTAAGGAGCATTTCGGTATGGCCATGGGTCCCTTTGTCATGGGAGATATTGCCGGGAATGACATTGGGTACGTTAGATGTTTTACTATCGAATTGCCTTACTTTTTATCGATATATTTAACTCACTGAAACTTATGCTCAGTTATAACATTCGAAGAGAGAAAGGACTTGTTCGAGATCCTGAAACAGGGAAAGCTGGAAAAAATAGAAGTAATTCAATCAGATATACAGATATGGGAGACGAAATGGTAGAGAATCTAGGTCGTGTAGGCCAAAAGGCGTCAAAGGTATTTACTAGGGTGATCCACATTCTCTTACTTCTGTACTCTTAAAGCTTTCAAACCATGTTCTTGTATCGCTAGGGATGGTATGACTATGACTTTAATGTTGGCAAAGGACGTAAACCCATACCATCATCAGAAATGCAGCAGTTGATCAATAAATATTCAGAAAGTTCGTCTCATAGAGGGATCAAACTTGATGCTGAAGAAATAATTCAAAGGGTTTTGTTCCCTCTTGTGAATGAGGGATTTAAAATCTTAGAAGAAGGCATTGCGTTTAAACCTTCTGACATTGATATAATTTACTTGTATGGCTATGGCTGGCCTGCATGGAGAGGTAAGTGAAGAACAAGGCCTCATATTTATTTTTCCCTTATCATTGGTAAAATAAATATCTCTTCTTCACATAACAGGAGGGCCAATGTTTTGGGCAGATAACTTTGTTGGTCTTCCAAACCTACTTTCTAAATTGAAGACTTTACATCATCTCTATCCAGGGAGTGAATACTTTTGTCCTAGTAAATTATTGATTAAATGTGTAAGCTTAAAGATTGGAGTTGAAGAATACTATAGGTTGGGGAGAAAAGAATCAACAACAACTACAGTCAAATCAAAGCTATAATTGATTTTCTTCTTAACAGTATTATTTTAACTTAACTTGTTATGTGATTGTATCTTCTTTATTCAAACATCATAAAACACAGTGCATGAAGGATAACAAATATAATAAATGAGTTGCTTCTGTAAGTTCTTAATTACAGTCCATAAACCTGTGTTTAATCCTATACCTACATACAACCCCTTGATCTTTCAAATTCTCAGATCACTAATGCACATAAAAGTTCAAACAAACTTATTTGATTGTTATTGTTGTGGAAAAATAATGAGTTGTTCACAGATGATCCAACTACTGTATTTGTCTGTCAATAGTCCCCTCTTTAGCAATTATATGTTATTTCATGTGATTTAGTCTGTCATTGCATGAGTGGGAGACAGTAGGAGCTATACAACATTTACATTCATTAGATTGTTTAATGCATAATGTGCATTAATGTTATGTTTGTTGCCATGACTTATGCAATTCAAAGTCCACTCAACTGTGTCTCTTTTTGAAATGACTCAAATCCTTCTTTACTCCATACATTTTTAATAGTCATATTAGACATCCCCTTGAATGTATCAATCACCCATGAAGACAATTTGCAGAGTATTGTTATGGGCAGTTACATGATCCCACTTCTGAATCATCCAAGCCTCCCAGAGATTGTGCACATCAGACATGAATGACTTGTTGAACATTACCTCAACCAGTCAACAATTACCAGTCCACCCACCTGGAATATCAACAACTGTGCAAGATTATGAATCCTGGTGATGATTCCCTCCATCATGTGCACATGATATGAGTCCAACATCGAAATTGGAAATATACCCCAAGTGTGTAATAAACATATGGTTACAAGACAACATCAAACTACTCATGCATGACAAATGTATCCATCTGTGCCTTGTCTTGGCAAGCATGATGCGGACCATCAGAAAGCATGCTCAAATCTCTGATAGTAATTCATCTTGCACTTTTACCTGTATAATAGAGTTCTGATTTTCAGTATTACTCTTAGGTGACATTATCATCTAAATGTAATGAAGTATAACATACGTACCTTTGAAAATAATGGTAGGCTGAAGAACCTAACCAGCTGCAGTAATTGTCACAATGGTAATACAATGTGACCCATTTTCGGAGGTCCATGTATTAACATTTTAGAACCTCTGATTGCCAAGGTGCAATCAAAGTGCATGGAGTAATATAGGAGTCTGATTCTTGTTTAGGATGAAACGAGGATCACGAGTTGCTCCATAAAGAAGAAAGAATGTTTCAAATGTATTCCTCTGAGCGTTTGGTAATCAGATGATTCTCTGTATTGTCTAAAAAATCTCGTTGTATAGTCTTTCTATCTGTGAATGAATTCTAGTATCCTGGCCAGTTTATTGTTCACCTTATTGTGGACCATTCTTCCTTTCTCCATCTGTAAGTTGAACTCCAAAACAGACATCTTTAGAATAGCGTTTTTAACTATGGGCTGTTTTCTTTTCTTTTGAGGGAGATCTTCTTCAAGCTGATTGAAGGTTTGTCCCTTGGGTGTTTTGTAGTTGATTATTTCGAAGTCTGAGCTCTTCCAACTGAGTTTATGGCAAACGACCATGATCCAGTTGGTGCAATTCATATGTAATCTTAGTATAATATGACGTATGTAGATTTGTACTAGTAAAGTGGTAGATATTTTACTTTTGATTTTCCTTCTACAAAAAAGGGTCATCAAAGAAATTACTTGAGAAAATATATTAGGAAAGTTTTTGGCATTTGCTTCTTCATTAAGTTTCAAAGATGTTGATCTACAAATGTACGCCTCAAAATGTGAATAGAGAACTTTGACATGACACCCTTCAATATTGAAAAAAATATTTAGGCTGAAATTTCTCTTATAGGAGGAGAAGGATCTGAAAACTACTTTTATCATTTGGTTATTGATCGTATGATTCATTGTCCTTGTGGTTCTGAGAGAAATATCAAACTTGTTGTAAAAATCTGGGTCTTGTAAACATTAATATCCTCAATTGTTCCCAAATGTAACAATGATTCAAGAAGATGCATTTCCAAAAAAATGAAGTCATCATTCTAAAAATCTTGGTTGTAATGGTGATATTGGTTTTAAATGGAACAGAGAGACTTTGATGACAATTAAAAGAGAATGGATTATTCCTTATTCTCCTTATCTTCTGTAAAAGAATGAAGGTCATGTAAGTGTTGATTTTTTGCATTCTTTGATTTATTACGTATCTTTTTGGATATCAAATAAAAAGAGAAGATATAGTGACTATCAATACAAGTCATGATGAAATCGGTTCATATAGTCTATGTATTTGCCATTCTTCCTAATTGGAAAATTGTGGAATTCCTTATTGTTTACATGAATTCCTCTGATTTGCAGTTATCATTACATGATAAACATCATCAAATGACTTTTTAATCTACTTTGAATGACAAAATTAATGCAATCAGTTCAAAGGTAAAATGTTAACTGTGAGTATTTTGCTGTAAATGCATGTCCGATTCGGTGTAGAAATGCAAAAACAGTTCTTTACGCAAACTTTCCAATGAAATTTGCCCAGAGTGCGCAAACAAAATGTTGGCAATCAAGAATTAACCAATGATGACGTTTGGAAGAATGGTTAATATCCATCGAAGACAATCTGACATTTTTCATATTAGGCGATTGATGAAACAAAGGAAGCATATCAATCATTTCAAGACCTTCGAACAATTGATAACATCATATAATCAGCAAATAAATCTAAATGTGTTGCTTTAGACTTGTGTGATAATGAAGAAAATTGTCGAGAGTGTATGCATGATACGGTAGCTTACAAAATGTCAACGACGTTATGGCAACTGTTTCGTATGTTGTCAATAGAGCGCTTTCCGACACGACCCAGTTATAAATAGTGAGGCACTATATTCGAAACACTAACTACTTACAAATAGTCATTCAACTATTATAACTGAAGGACTAGGTTATGAGCCCGAAATTGAAAACATCTGTAAATGCGATAATCACTAATGTTGTCTGTCCATCATACGACACACATATGCTTTTGTAACAGTTAGATTTTGTCCGTTTGTAGACAGGAATCGCCAATTGGTGACCATTTATAAGCAAATGATGTATTACATATGGTGATTCAGAGTGACCTCACCACATGTAAGACGGCCAAAAACTTTCGTGGCTTTCTGTAAATAGAAATATTTTTGTTACCATTTATGAGAGGGCACTCTCTGGTTAAACCAGGTGTCCAACTTCAAGGGTTGCTCTATAAAATGAATTCTCATATGGCATGAGAGATGGTCTTTTAAAACAATATATAAAATTTAATTCTGAGCAAATGAAAAGAAGAATCATTGTATCAATTGTACTCAATTGATGCACCAGAAGGAATTGGAAAGCTCTCTTTGTAATGTTACCTTGGCATATGGTAGATAAAAAGAAAAAGTGCAAAAGGTACTTCTCGCCCAGTACTGTTTCTTTTTCAACAAATTAGAAGAACACTTCATTGAGCATATGGAGCACTATCCAGTACACTTGCATCAAGTTCAAATATAAAAACGATTCGCTTGAAACAAATAGTAATACAATCATCTAACAGTATTATTGATGAGGTTACTATGATGGTTTGGAAACTACTTGATTTTTTAGATAGATGTTTACAAGGTATCATGAGAGTCAATAAACCATTGGAAGGCATATTAATTATTATGATACATGATTTTTGGCAATTACTTCCGTTAGTAAAAAGAGGTTCAAGAGGTGTTATTGTTAGTGAATCAGTAATGAACAGTGAATTGTGGAGTCAATTTGTGAACCTATGATTCTAACAAAAAAATGCGTGTGTAAAAGTCATTCAAGAATACGATTCTACTCAAGGAAAAATTAAACAACCATGCACAATGACTTCTTGCCATTGGAGAAGGAAAAATAAACCTTGCAATACCGAAGACAGATATAATAAAAATTCCTACTCATATGATCTGTCATGCAATAGAAGAACATGAAAACAAAGTATATGATTTTAAAAGAAAATGAATCCTAATATCTATCAAAAAGGTCAATCATGTCCTGCACTAATGATGTTATTCATCAATGTAATAAACGTACGACTTTTCAGTTACCAGGACAGGAATTGATAAGTGAAAGTGTCCATAGATTTTAAAAAATTGATCGCATGCGACATGATGTTAATAATTCATCAAGAATCAAAATAATCTGAACTTCCACCACACAAATTAACTATCAATATTGATTTGTAATATGAATTTGAAAGATAAACATTGAAATGAAACAAGATAAATCATTGTTGCCATGGCACCACGAGTTATACATGCATGAAAATTAATGAAACCAAATGAAAATATAGATGAAATTTCATTCCAAAAATTCTTATGTCATCGAAAAACAGATTATCCGGCACCATTCAGAAGAAGACAGTTTCCGTTTCTCGTTGCGAGCATATTATGCTATGTCAACATGTGACAATCCAGATACTGCTCACATTCATTTAATTCAATTTGAGTATCAAAACCTTTATTGGACTCCAATAAGTATTATTACAAATGTTTTATATCATGAATTATTCCAAAAGGCACACCATTGAAGTACCACGCAAAATTGGTGCAATATGATGTATAAACTAATTATCTTATTTATGATACTTTTCTCGTAGTAGGGAAAACCAAAAGTGAAACACTTACTAAAAATCTACACT
>JALLAW010000638.1:0-11951 GCA_036939535.1 Cyclotella kingstonii | reverse complement strand
ATTTCTCAATATCCTATTCCCTCATACACAATGTTCAGGTAAGACAATTAATCTTAAATTCAAATGTCTTTTAAAGAGACTGGCTCAAGTGGGCAGCCTTGGGATGTCAAGTGGGTGAAGTAAATTGGCAAGAATATGGGAAATGAATTTGGTGGTTCTCCCTGTCAAGAAGAAACTGACAATCTAATCATTATGAAAATACCTTCAAAAAAATCTTACATAAGATAGTGGCACTACTTCTGATGATGACAATGAGGAGGAAGTTGAAATGGAAGGTGAATACACATCAGCCATTGATGTAGAAGAGACCCTGGTGACAACCAGTAAAACACCCATTGATTTATCTCAGTTAATGAATGAGAACATGAGCAGCTCATTAAGTACATCTGAATCAATGAAGAGAAAAGTTGCTGATATTGCCCACCATGCAATGAGCTGAAAACTCAGAAAGTAATGCTCTTGAGAATGTTTTACCCTCCTAATTCATCAAACAAAAGTTGATAAGGACAACAAAGAAGAGCATTATTGAATGAAAGAGGCCAAACATATGGAAGATTGTCTATTGCGTGACAAAGAATGAAGAGAGGAGATATGTTGATGGGAAGATGATTTTTGATGAATCTAAGAGGAAAATCATCATATAGATGAGCAGTCTGATCGCCATTTTTAGCTACTATTGACTGCCATGACAATGAAGCATAGTAAAACATATGTTATCGATGAATACAAAACTGAATAATCTGTCTTAAGTTGTAATTCATAAATGTAGTCATCTTTAACCGTAGTTGTCTTTGATTTCTAAATTTTTAATAGCACTGAATTATATAAATAATCATTATATATGAACATAAGTATGAATGTTCATTGGAGGACAATGAAAGTTCTAATTTATCAACACATAACACTGTAGTTAGCAGTGGTAATGTTCGTTTGTCAAGGAATACAATAACAAATGTTCATTGTGTAAGGACAATAATGTTAAATTGTCGTAAGAAGTGATTTTATGTATGGTAACATTTTACAGTAACTCCGATGGGAATACTGACAAGTGTGTGTGTGTCAACAAGTATTATAAGAAATTGTCATTGATACATGCCAACTGCAGTATATTGTTGCTATTTACCTCTTACCTGAATTTCTACTTACACGAACTTAAAAATTACAATGCAACGCTTTAATAACGCCAGTTTTAAAAAATAATGGTCAGATGATGACAATAATACCTAAATGTTGCCCACTTTATAAGGACAATGTGCCATATTCACCATTTCTCTCATTCAATGTATGGTTTCTAATTCTGGATGAAGGTCAGACAGGCAGAAAATTAGATAAACATTACGAGCGACTGGTGTCCAATGCGTGTATTCCAAAGCGGAGTTCAGGTTATCATAGCCAGATTTGTGAAAATCACAAGACTGGAAGTAACGTTCTGCTTGGACCTATAAAGAAATTGCATAGAACAGCTAATACCGAGCAAAATGATGAGTCAGTGGTTAATTGATGAATTGAAAAGTGTTAGAATGACGTAGCTAATCATGTATAAACTTGCTCACTATTTTACTGAAAATAGTGGAGACATTAACAGCACAACAAACCAATATTCTATCCAATAATTGCACAAGCAGTCAAACGAATGGTGGGGACATTTTCTTTTAATTTTATGCGCAGATGTGTCATTCATGCATCTTCTGCCATGTTCTCGAAGCGCGCTCAATTCCATGCAGCGATTTGGGAGAATCTGACTTTGTCGTCATGCAAAATCGCATCTTATGATAAATCTAGACTGGAGTAAAGGTTGCTCGTAAAAATGCTACAAAATGGCTTGTCATTGATATAATTGATAATAAGTAGCAAAAAATCTGCTTTTTGCTCGTCTGTCTGTACATAAAAATTTTGTTGGTTTTGTATTGGGTACCATCGTATGTATAATTTTTTATGGGCTGGAGCCCCTAGCTTCAGCAGCTCTCAAATGTACATAATGTTTTCTTGCCCATCTTTGCAAATGTATTGGTGGGGTTGACTCACCAACTCAGAGCAGCATCTTTTCTTGGGGACTGAGACAATAGGATTATAGAGAGTCTTATTGTAAGTCTTTGAATGTTGCAGCCACTGACAATGGAAACATGCCCTCTAGCTTTGAAGTTTTTATCATGTTGAAATTTAAAGAATGGCAATGAGAGCAATGACAAGACAAAGGGGATAGGAGTTCACAGTGGAAAAGACGATGATTTTCACATTCTATACGTTTTTTAAGAATACTTTTAAGATTCATTATTTTAAGTGGTCATGCTCTGGATCTCTTAGTTATTATTTCAAGCTTCTACTCAAACATAAGGAAAGTGAAGTAATCCATTTTCTAAGTCATTCATTTGACTCTCAACTGACAATGAGCAGTTAAGAATTGTGATAGAGTGATATTTAGAAGGACTTTTTCCATGGACAAGAGTTGCCATTCTTGTGTGGGCATCTGGGCCATTTATTTGAGAATTATCAACTATAATTTGATCAACATTTCCTTACTTGGAATGAAACTGAAATTATTCTGATTCATGTATATTATGTATTCTTAGTTGCTTTGTGTTCTTTTGAGAGTGTCACTTAGTGATTGTGAGATACATATACAGTAATGTAAAGCTAGTACTACATGTACAGAAAATTGGTTGGCAATCTTTGCACCAATCCTAGATGGGACAATGAGAATTTGACATGTACATAGGACAGCCAATGAGATTTAAATTATGGGTTGGATTGAAAAATAATGAGCCATGTTATGATTTTTGGCTGATTTTCATCCATTTCTCTACCTAGCAAACTAGTATCCCCCATTATAACTTGGACAATCTTACGTGCTTTCTATAGTGACTTTAAAGACTAGTAGTGTTTCTTAATTGAGAGTCAAAAATCTGATTTACATTGGATAATGCATAATAATAGCAAATTATCATGCGAAAAAGTGACCTAAATTACCTGTATTTTAAGTGGTACAGGGAGAGTATCACTTTATATTTTTATGTTTCCTTGAGAAATATAGTATCCCAATTGGAACGAGCAGTCGAAAAGAGGGATATCCGACGGAGGTACAGTAGAAAGAAAGCCCCTCATTAATTTATTAAGCCCTATTGAATCTTAATCGATTATGCCCATGTATTGGCATTTAAATCTTTCGTCTGCATTGTGGTTCATTCTCCCCTCACACCATCGATATTAATGAGGGCAGTAATATATTTTTTTACCTACCATACAAGATACCGCTCTCAACTCTTCCCTTTCCACAGCCGCAGCAGGTACAGCAGAAGGTAACACCTATACTAGTAACCACGGCATTTTTAGACTCGACGTTGAAACAAAATTTTCTGAAATGAATTTTTCATTCTTGTTTATAATAAGACCACTGACAAATACTCGCGTTGCATAATGCACCACTCTCTATCCTTCCCTCACTGTCAAGATTACAGTACTATACCTGTTTTCTTTCCACCCTCTGCCTTTCACATCGACCCTTGGTTTTTTCACCATTAGCAGGCTGCTGTCCGGTTTGAAGTATCAATTTACAGAATTTAAATTCTAATTACCGGCATAAGGCATGCCTACTCATCCAATTGCATTCTTCATCATATAAGGTGAACTTGAACCATGGCTAACAAATCAATCGAAGCATTCTCTGAGAAGAATGCCCAGGAATCTGCTCATGTGGAGCAAGATCAAGAAATTATCATTGGTAAATCTGGTAGAGCAGTTTTGCTCAATGCTGAAGAAGAGATTCTGTGGGATAACAAGTATCCTGCCGATACAAATATGCGTTCGAGGGCTCTCATATGCCCAAACTGGTTGCGCAGTTCATCATCAAAGACTAAGCTTTTGCTTATCGTGTTTAGCATCTTATTTCTGGTATTTATAGGAATGGTATTTGTTGGAATCATAGTAATCCCCTCTCAAGGGAATGGCGTAGGCACATCGGAGAATATTAGTAGTGCCCAACTCGAAGACATCGCAGCACAAAAAGCTAGTCAGCAATCACTTGATGTCGAGATATCACCTTCCAAACAACCCAGTCCTCAGCCTAGTTTCCAACCTAACAGTGGGAGCAAAATTATTCCAATTAATGATTCTCGAATTAAGATTGCATTTTCCAATGCTTTGGAACAGACTATCCCTGACTTTACTGACACATTAACGAGTTCAGAGAAATCAGATTGGCAATACATTGAGGATATTTTACAAGATACAATTGGCGTTACCTTATTGAAAGCTCTCCCAGCTGATTATTCTCTTGGATCCATAGAAATTCTAAGCTTTGATGATAATGATGTTTACAGAGCGTATGCAGACAATATTCACAATGTAGTGTATTCTTCATCAGTGATTGTAAGCTGTGCGACATCTGACTGTGCAATCGCTGCTGATGCTGTAATGAAAGCTGTTGAAGATGTAGCTAATATGGATTTCGTGAAAGTCGTCAGAGACTCCACAACATTTCACCCGACAAAAAAACCAGTTGAGAAATCTGACATCACGGATGAAATTAATGTCACAGATCCTGTTGAAACAACGACAGTGACAACTTCAACTGCGGTTTTAACAGATACAATAGATCAGACGACTTCCTCAGTGAACCAAACACTACCGCCGACTGCAAACCCTTCCACGCAAGATATTGCAGCATTAACATTCAATCCGTCATCAGCAGTAACGATAGAGAGATTACCTTTGAAGAATGATAACTGTAGTCCATCTAGTCCTTGCGACGTGTGTTCTGGTGGTTGTAGGAATGACGCGGACTGTATCGAAGGCCTACTGTGCTTCAATCGTCTCTACTTGGAGTACATCCCTGGATGTGAGGGTCCAGGCAATGCAGGGCAGCCATATTGCTATGACCCTTATTCAGATGGTTTGACTGAAGATTTATTGCTGTCAACTTCTGATCAGAGTTGCAGTTACACGAATCGATGCTTAAAGTGCGAAGGTAAGTAGAAAACCAGTATCAAAATTACCTAGCGTATTCATGAATCCCTCAAGGCTACATACTTTCCAATTTAAATCCTTTCAGGTGACTGTGAGACCGATGACGATTGCGAAATGAATTTGTTTTGCTTTAAAAGATCTGGCTATGAGCTTGTTCCTGGATGTGCAGGACAAGGTTCTTTCGCCTACGATTACTGCTTTGATCCAGAAGATATTCGTAGCACTAATCATTACTGATGCAATACATTTGTTTCATCTTATTGTGACACAAAAACAAATCCTGACTATAAATCTCTTAAAACACTAACTCTTGAGTCATCTTTGACAATAGTGTTTAAGTTGCAATGTATACAACGAAGAATTTTGCCTAATGTCCCTTCATCTGTAGGCATATGCGTCCCCCTCAATGATTGAGGGGTAACGAATGCCCATGAGAGCAACCATGAAGAACTCTAGGTAATCATCTTACAAGAACCAGGAGAGAAGAAATACATAAAATCAACATTTTTCATACCTTCATAAATACAATGCTAGTTCTACTTGACAACTCCTCTATGTCAGAAGATAGAAAAGTGCATTATTTTATACCCTCTGATTCCTTACATTTTTTCTTATAATATCACATGCTTCGTCTCTTATACCTTTCAAGTGACCATTTGCACCCTTCTGAGTTGGAATTACCCATTTAGTCTAAGTTTCGGCACCAAATTGAGCCACAAATTGGTTTGATGATTTCAAGCCTCTCAGTATCTTTGTTGTAGAAATCGCTCTTTTATACAGATCACTGAACTCTTTCAGCTTCCAATTTGCAATGAGATTTACACCAGCATCTCCTGAGGCATGGATGCTTTCATCCAAGAAGATATGATGCACACTGCCGCGCTATATTTTTCCCTTTTATATGACGTATCACCGAAGTTGCACTGTTCATTCATTACGAGATACATTCTTAATAACTCTACTATTATCCTGATTATCATCTGACATTGACTGGAAACGACAGGGAAGCCTTCCAATTTTCCTATAGCAAGCATTATTTCAAACAGCTCGAGTCTCTCATGTCACTGAAGAAATATTGAGAATATCTCTCTGTAGTCGTAATACTACTCCTAAAAATTTGAAAAACTTCCTTGTATGGATCCCTCACTACTCATCTCACATATCCTGAATATCCCATACCTTTCAAATTTTGGAATTAAAGAGATGAAAACTTAGCATGCTAGCAGTTGAAGAAGTGGCAGGTTCCTTTCATACATCCTACAGGGTCTAAATGGAGGAGTGTCTAACTTGCATTGCAGTCAGTATTGAGATAGATACCAGGCCATGCACATTAATGAGCATAATGATTAACTCGTTTCTCATACTGTTGATAGATAGGTCATCGACTGGTACGCAAAGACATGTTTCATTAAGATCATTCCTTACAGAGAATGAGCCAAAAAGATGATATTTACGCTTAAAACTGTTAGGTTAAAAAAATCTGGATGAAGAGAAGATTCTGAATACATGTAGTGCGATTATGTTAGCCAAGAGCACCTGGTATAGTAACTCTGATTCTGAAAGATTAATGGAGAGGTAAAATAAAATATAGGCATTTCTTTAATTTGTCCATTATAGACAGCATCAGTCTGATACTAAGGGTTCTTCGATTTTGAAGGATTCCTCAAGAAATGCTTCAATTATTATGAGGTCATTCTAACTTCTTTTTTTTAGTGTACAATACTCAAAAACAGTAACAACATAATTTCATTTGGTTAAAAATAATAATTCATCCGAAGTCGTTAAGCCAACCTCACTTTCCTCTCTGCCTTGGTTTCCTCCCCATCATAAGACTCCAAACATCAGGTAGGACTATTTCATCCGATTTCGACCGTTGAATAGGCGTTGGATCCAGTTCACCCATCATGACGCCAAACGCAACTCGGACACCAAGCAAGAAGATTCCCAAACCTACCACACCAAAGAAGCCAGAAGCAAGTGAAATCATTCCCATGACTACATTTCGAAAAACGGACATGATTCGTTCCAAGAAATAAATATCTGTATCTATTGGATGTGTGGCAAACAATACCCCTAGATAGGTGGTACATAACCACATACCCCACGCGCAAGTCCAAGCGAATGCAGCTCCTCCTATGCACACAAATGGATTGACTCCATTCAGGTCTCGTGCCTCCTCAATAGAGCGCTTTCTTTCTTCTTCTGACTTGTGGGATCGAAAATCTTTCAATAAGTCCCGATTATTTTTCGTGTTGCCATACTTTTGATTGTTCAGAGCATCTTGGATTTCGGATATGAGTCTTTCGTTGACAGTGTTCGTAGCAGCTTTGGTCTCCAATGGAATTGGTGAAACTTCCCCATTTAATATTTCATCTGATGATGCCATGATGATTTCTGTGTTGTTTGCTCGAGAATGCTCAATCATCGTTGGATCTTTTGATTCAAAAGAGATGTTGTACTCGCTCGCGAGACGCAACACGGAGAAGTCCGAACATGGTCTGATAGAAGAGGGAGTTTGTTTCTGTTGGATGTGTGGTCGATAGTAGCTGCTCAATGGTCGAAAATGTGTGGTTCGAAAGCTAAGTGTACGACGGAGGTTGCACAACAATGGCAACAAGATGATGAGAGGCAAACGCTTCATGACGAGATGGAGATGATATTTACCGGATACGGCTACACCTAGGTGTGACCAGTCACGGACCGGTAACACTACTCTGATGTTTTAGCTGGAAGGACTTTTTTAGAAATTATTACCGTATTTCATCAGTTTCAGTCGTATAAAAACAAACCAATTATGAGGCAAATACTTATGCAATGGTGGTAGTCCCGTGCTTTAATTCTTGTTAGAAAAAACGTGAGAACAAGAAGATAAATTAGCAATTTTTGCCCTATTTTAGGAGGAATTTCACATGGAGGCACTTTTTTAAGAAGGAATTCAAAATTTCAAACTACAGTTCATTAGCTATCAAACACATGTGAAATCATTTAAATTGGCCCAGTATAGGCCAAGTTATAACACTTCCAAAAGGCCTATTTTTTGCATTTTTTGGGGCAGTATCATTTGAAATCCACATAATTTCAACAAGACCCCAAAATTCACTGGTTGCCCATTGGATACTACCCTAAAAAATGACTCAAAAAATATAGCATGCATTTTTGTGAGAGAGACACAAAAGAGATATCACCTTCAAATGAGCTTATTACCACCACCCTCACCTTTGCTGCCAACACCAACAGCCATAACCTCACCAGAAATGGTCTGACATACTTTCTTCCACCACAATTCGACTCCTACCATTACCCCTACCATCCTGTGTGTTCTTCTCCTGATCAATCACTGCCTCGATTTTTCCCACTCAATCATGTGGCAACCTATGGGTCTCCACCACAGCCAGCACTGATGACCATCACTACCTTCCATGAAGTTGCCACCCACATTTTTTATTATTACAACGTTCAAAACTCACCTATCAATATTACCCCATCTTTCTTCCCTAATCTAACATTTGAAATGTAATAAAACATAAAGAAGGATTGGTGGAAGCGGGTGTCACATTAACCATGGGAATTACAGATTTCATGCAAGATTTGGTAGGGGCAAATCCTTTAGAGGCACAGGAGGAGCACACCAGAAAATTCTTTTTGTTCTTCGATGGTTATTGATGGTATGACCAATGTCCTGCCAAAAAATGGATGTCAAATATGCATAGGGGTTTTGCATAATAATGAAAAGACACATGAGGAATATTATTTGAGAGTTTTGAATAGGGGTATTTTCGACAATGCTGGATGCAATTGAAAGATATTTGAGATTGGAAGGATTGGTGGCATACCATGTGACATTTATTGGGGTTAGTTGTAGTGAAAAAGGTTCTTTTCCCCATGTGAGTATAGATTTTCTTCCTTCAAGTGAGGCTCTTTTTGCCATGCACTGTAACATGAATAAAGGATAAACATTTTGCCTCTAACATTACATTTACATTGAATTAGCTAGCATTAAATATTGTGTTAACTTATTTTTGTAATTGTTCTTGAGATTAATTTTACTCCTACAACAATGTCTTGAAAAATTGGGTCAGCGAAGGGAGGGGGTGCTCACTGACAAGATCTCAAATTTCCTTTAAAACAAAGATCGTATAGCTATGGAGGAACCATCCAACGTCAGCCGTCGTATGTAGAGGTAGACAAAAATCCTACCAGATAAAAATCAGAGTAGTACCTGGTTAATGAAAAATGACCGCTCACAGCCAGCAACACATTTTTCCAGTGTCTCTCAATGGTTAGGCTAAAACACATCCCTGGTTACGCCCGTTCTAGGTGCAAGTTGGATCCAACCTTGCATGTCTTGTTTGACCTCTGAACAAAAAAGTTGGATCCAACCTGTTTTAAGGCCATACAGTATTTGCTGGTAAAAATTTTGAGTACCTGAAATCATGTTGAGTACCCTTCAAATGTACTGACCGTCGTCCAGATAAATCTGTCTCCATTTGATGTCAAGGTTGTATCCAACCTTCCTCTCTTGTCATGCATTTTCCACCACCCTTCTCCTCACTTCAAGAGCTTATTGCAGGTTTGTCTCTTGTCATTATTGCTGCAGTGGAAGCCGAATAGACAGAGATGGACCGATGCTTGCCGTAGGGAAGGTTTGCACAACCATGCCAGCGCCAATCAGTTGCTGATGTTTGCAATGTAATGGGGGAATCAATTTTTTGACATGCATTTTGTATGAGCTACGACTGGCAGCTCCATGCTATTCTAACACCATACATGTTGGATATGACAGCAAAAACAAGAAGATACAAGAACAAAGGAGGGAGGCAAGGCGGAAAGTTCTCCCTCCCACCCATTCGCAATAGTCCAATTACATCAAGCATGTGCCTAGTAGTAGCAACTTGTTACTTTGCTGGTGGTTTCTCCATACAATATAATGTGCTGTTTTCACATTTCTTATTCAGAGGTTCTTGAAGTGTTAGAATGGTTGTCAATACAATTAATGCTTGCCCCCAGTTTTGTATCATGTATCCAGAATCACTGGCTGAGCAGGAACCGATTGCAGCTGAATTTGAAGCTGCCAGTACGCTGGTTATAAAAAACTGCACTGGAGCAATAGACAGTATTCTGATTTGGATGCTGAAACCCAGCTTGGAGGAAGCAAAGAAGATAGGTGTTAATCAGAAGAAATTTTTCAGCTGCCAAAAGCATAAATTCAGTTTCAATTGTCAAGCGGTCTCGGAATGCTGCGGCAGAATTATTGACATTTCAATTAAATGTGGCAGAGCATCTGCAGACTGTCTTGCATTTAAGGTAATTCTGTTACATCAAAGTCTCGAGAACAGACTCATGAAGCATGATGATGATAATGCGCAGTTTGTATTATTTGGGGACAATGCCTATTTGAACAGGCCATGCATGGTGACAGGGAATCTTTGGATGGCAATGCTACAAAAACGTAGTATCAGTAAGATTGTTGGTATGGTGAATGCACCAGCAAAGTTGCACAATTATTACATTGATCAAGAGAATAGTCCTGTCTGACGAATTCATGACAGAGATCATTTTTATATGATGAATAACTGTCATGAATACATTGGTGTCAATAACAACAAAAATCCGGAAGAAATAATGACCCCACCTGATTTTACCAATGGGGGGAGCATTTCGACAGAATACATTGTATTTTATTTTGATCACAACAAGAGTAAGTGAGGTCGATTGTTCATATATGATCAATATGATCACTGAGTGTTATTGGGAGAGGCCAACACAAATGGAAAGTAGAAAACAAACGCATCAAAATTAAAAATCATAAAATAATAATTGTCTATCATTAATTCTTGTTTGAAAAAAAGAACATTAACATGCACCCCACTTTAATTTATTCCATGTCAAACAACAATGATGACAATGGCTGTGGGATTCAGTTGTTCTTTTTCAGAGTCAAAAGAAGTGAGTTCAATTCTTCCATATTCTCACCAATTTCATCCTCAATACCTTTTACTTCCTGAAGTGCTGCATCCACTATAACTTTGTTATTGGCAATACTTCTCTTCCTCGTCACCACCAATTTCATCCTCTTCAATGAATCCGCCATCACCTTGTCCGCTGCACTCCCAGTTTTGAATCCCACGCTTCAACGCCGAAATCATCACGTTCCATTTCTCCTCCACCTTCTCTACTGTTGTTTCGTTTGATGTCGTTGTCGTCGATGATTGAGTGGATTAAACGATGGTGGGGGTACTTCGTAATCCAACTTCCACTGCCACCATTTGAACTAGGGGGAGGACTGGCTGCATCAATCGCGGCAAGCTCAGCGACTTGAATTCGATGTGCAATGTTGGGGTTGATAAAGCCAACCTCTTCATCACCAACGATTGGATTAGCCGTAAGCCATTCCGTGGCTTTTGAAATAGTCCATGCCTTTGGTCAAGGTGCATTTGAGGAAGTAAAAGCTG
This sequence comes from Cyclotella kingstonii, assembly GCA_036939535.1. Lineage (NCBI taxonomy): Eukaryota > Bacillariophyta > Thalassiosirophyceae > Thalassiosirales > Thalassiosiraceae > Cyclotella > Cyclotella kingstonii. The sequence goes on along the minus strand of JALLAW010000638.1, from coordinate 537 downwards.
CAACACAAGACTTATCACAGCGCCTTTCGACTTCCGCTCTCAAGTCTTTCATAGTCATTTTTAGGGCAGATGGCCTGAGAGCTGCGCTCCAAGGCAAAATCGATGGATTGAATAGCGCGCCGCCATCATCGGTGAGTAATTCGATACTCAGGATGGCAAGTGCCTTCAATGTACAGCAGTTAACAGCGTACAAAATGAGATATCATCATCATCGTCGTCAGCCATGGTGGATTGATTTTATGTGGTGGAAAACGATGGCGGGAAGGGGGTATGCAACTGGGGAGACAAATTTTTCTACTGCCAGGTATGCACAATTTTTGGCAGTAGAAATGGGTAGGAACGCGTTTGAGTCCCCAAAAGGGTACACATTTTCCAGTTGGGGTACTCAAAATGTTTGCCAGCAAAGAAGGCCTAAGCGCTGCAATAAAAAAGTAGATCTCAGATGGGGTATATGTTGGTACCAATATGCGTAACGATCCAGCATATATGTTAGTCCCAGTATATAACCTGGGCCTGTATATATACTGTCGAAACCCG
>JALLAW010000637.1:0-11952 GCA_036939535.1 Cyclotella kingstonii | reverse complement strand
GAGGCAGTGGTGGCAACTGCTAGTGCATAGTCGTGACTAAAGATTTTTTAGGGAAGAAAAAAATGATTTTGTTACAGTAAGAGGAAGTACACGCATGTACATGTATACCATAGAAAAGTTGAAAGAATACAGCCCAACTGCAGTACATTTGTAGTCATACCCCTCTCTACCGCAGGACTTTTGTGGTACCAATCCTCTACCTCAGTCGTTTTGTAGTCTCAATTAGTTTGTGGTCTACAGTATACAACATTGTACATTATACATACTCCTTCAAATTTTATCATACTATACACTGTTACTACGTAACATCACAAGGGAATATTCTTGATATTGACTAATGAGTAGTAGTACTGTATACTACTATATAACTCTAATAGGTATGATATCATTACTTCTAGGTAAGATGGAGTAAGTATATATTAAGTGTTATATTTTTCACACTATATATATGGTACCATACCTTGAATATTGCGTCATTCCCTCAACTTTTTAACATAAAAAACTTAATTCCATAATCAATAATGTTTGACAAAAAGCATCATATACTCTCACCATCAAGATTCAGTTGAACATATCATCTACTACTTTTTTGGATGAAGTAGACAAAGGAGCACCATCAAATATCATTAATGACCTAGCAAACTTTCATGTTATGATTTACTGGATGTACAGCATCTGCCCACCAATAAATGATATCACCCCCAGTAAATTTAACTTCAGTACTAAATCCATAGATTTTAAGCATTTCAATAATCACGTCAGTTTGATGTAGTCATTGTTATTTAGCTGTTTCAGCCTTGCTCATGGATATGATATCGGAAGTTTGTTGCGTGGTTGCCCTCTTTGTCTAAGATGTAACAATTACATCACTAGATGTATGAATACTTCCTTCTCTTCGTTTTTAGATCCACACTATTCACTACATCAAACAAACCAATGCATGCTGGTGTAGGTGTGATTACATTCATATCTGAAGGCATTTATTGTATGATCCTCCTCATTCATTACTCCTGTGACATTTCTAGTCATACTTGAAGATAATAAAAGTACTTTCCTCGATTAACGATTAATGTGCCCTCCACGTCAAGCTCTTGATGCATCTTGCTAATGAGCAATTCAATGACATGTTACTGTTGATCGCCTCCTATTAATAATTTTATTAGCCTTACAGACACTATGTGCATTGATTTTCTCTCCCTATTCCACTTACTTGTGTGCCAATTTATCCCAAAAAACATTGCTGTCTTTAAAAAAAACGATTCAACGCCTTTAATAATTCAACATTTAATGCATAAAACCTTTTCTCAATCATGAGAAGTACATATAGCTTAAAGTCGAATATATCCACCATAGATTCTGTAATCTAAGATGAATGGATTCATTATATCAGCATGCATGAATGCACCTGGCACAGCCAATACTATTTATGTATGAAGTATTTCATGCATTAAAGCAGTAATGAAACACCAACCATGGGTGATGTAGGATCTTGTTTCATCATATAAGTTCTCTGTGGTCTGCCAACTACGCATTCTCTTCCTTTGATGTTACCATATCTTTCTCTTTTAATTCACATTTAATACACTAGGGCCGTATATCGTTCCAATGATCTTCATTCCATTTTTCAATGAGTTATGTGCACTTGCAAACGACTTATCAGCATTCATCGTAAACAGATGAAAGCATCCTCTAGACTTTTTGGTCTTAAGCTATATCATTCATATCGTAGTGTACACATAACCATTCCTGTACTTCATAATCTAGGTTTCCAAATCTCTCATTATTTGTCTCTTACTACTTTCATCAAACATTTTCTTGTTATCGTTGTCATCTTGAATGGATAAATGTATTCAGTGTGTGCCATCTACTGTTGTCCCTTCATACAGTTTTTTTTCATATCCTGAGAAGATAAATAGTTTTTTATAACATCACATTTGGTTCCATTTGAAATCCAGTATTCTCCTCTAATTCAGTATTATTTCAGTTGTTGAGAATTTCTTCTAACATTTCTGGATCACTGTCTTAATGATGTTATTCATCTTCACTCTGTAAATTGTCATAATGAACCCCAACACTGATTTATCACCCTCATAGTTCAAAGCGTACCATATCTATCAACTTCATGGATAGTCTGATTACATCTATCAGTAGGTTATTCCTTATATATTGGTGTTATAGGAATTTTCAGCATTTTTTATGATTGCATCTTGTCATTGGTATCATTGACACAATTTCTTATAATTTTTTCCCGAGAATATAGAAGTAGAATGAACTTGTGCATTTCCTGTGCTTCAATGATGTCATTGTTATGATGGTAACCTATACCTCGTCCCTAAACTTGCACCTGAAATGGTGATTGTCGTCAACAGTATGCCATTTTACTATTAGTTTTTTAGGTATAGTGTCTGATAATGTTCTTCGTGAAAGAAAGCTATATAACCAAAATACAGTGCAATGTGCCGAATCTAAAATAAACATACCTCTGATTTGTCTCAATGGTAGAGAACTATTTGTTGATCTGACTTACATTTCGATCACTTAAATGTACCGGTTTATGTTTCCGATATGTTAGTCTCTCGCTCTAGTATATGAAATTGTACTCTGAGAACCAAGTTTATTCCTCATGAGACTTGAGGTCAAATCTCAATCTACAATGAGCACTTTTATCGACAAGTCTTTACTTCGATGACTGAAAGAAAGACTTAAAATTAGACGGGTAAGAATTATTGCTCAGTTCCTCTGTTATGACAAAATGAATATTTTAGGCTCGGTCACTATCTTATGCAGCCCATCAACAAACACGATGTCAGCACACATAATGAAATCCTTTGTAGTTCCCTTTGTCTTGTGTCAAAAAGACAGTTTTTACATATGTCTCCTTGCGTGCAATCCTACTTGTTAAGGAACCAGCACTTCCTTTGTAAATAGCCACCACATTGATGGCACCTTTCCTTGCTACTGGATGTTTTGCAGAAGGCGTTTATTTATGATCTGCAACGATATTGTTTAGATGGTCTACCGATTATTACATTAACCCCTGCTTGCCATTTTGACCCTTTTTCACTTTTGATAACTGTCTTTGTCTCTTGACTAGCTTTTGTCTCCTAGTTAATTTTTTTCTCCTGGTTGATATACATCCTCATCTTTTCTCCTACTGTATCCACTTCCTGGAGATTCTTTCATAGCGATTCCTTGAGCGAGTTTGTGTAATGATGTGCAACATCTGCTCTGTTGGGCTAATTTATTTTCATGCCTATTATCCTGTAGTGAGAAAATATTACAGACCATCTAGTGACTCAGTGAAATTTATTCATTCCTTTTTACTTTTATACAGTACAAACCTTTTGATTTGCTGTCGTCAAAGTAGATTTAATATCTTCATACTACAAGGCTCAAACTCAAGATGTTGAACATAGCTTCAAACAAGGTTGCCAATACATTTGGTACTTCATTACCCTCCCTTACATCTGACAGTATCGTTTTAACTCCTGCGAATATTTGTTGTTCGAAGAGAGAATTCTCAAAACATGTCAGCTGTTGATTGATTCTCAAAGGTTTTTCAAACTTTTGTAATTGGGCACTTGATCAATAATAAGTGTGGATATCCTACTTGCCAATACCTCATCTAACTGTAAAGTCTTTTCTCTAACACTCTTGTTTTGATCATTTGTTGCCAAAGGCTCTAGATTCACCACAGGGTCAGTGTTTTGACCGTGTCACTCTTGGTGACAAAAGTGATTCCACCAAGTTCACCACAGCTCTTAATTTGACTTCTCCCTTACTAAGGATTCCAAATGTCTCATTTAATGTTTTGGGGTCGATATTATTCCCATCAAGATATGAATTGTATAGGTATAGGTGCCTCAGACATGAGAGGTTATCATCATTAAGCCCCCTGACTAACCTTATAGCAAGCTCAACTTATTTAGTTTCCTCCCTATCATCGTCATTTTGCTTACTCCTATTTTTTCTTTCTGCCAATGAAGAAATAAGCATTGCTAATAATGTTAATACAAAGCTGATTTAGCAGTGCACTAAATATCCTTCTCATGTTTAAGAGCGTAGAACTCCTCAACTATATCTATCTGTACAGCAACTTAAAAGCTTTTCCTTTCTCCTAAATATGGAAATAAATCTTGATTGTCATGAAGAGCTCAGTATCATTCTGAGTTGACTGATCATACTTTAGATGAGACTTCATTCTCCCCTGCAAATTGGTGCTATTTTGCCTCATTATCACATCATGCAGGCCTGCTATGAATCTTCAAACTCCTATTTTTATACAAATACATTTTTGTTGCATCTGGTGAGGTGGTGGCTCTTTTGGATCATTCAAGGGGTGGATGGACTGTACTTTACATTCTTGTTGTGAACATTGTATATGTTTTTACAGCATATCCATACATTTCCTGTAGATTATTTGTCCACTGATTTATGATGAATAAATTTTTTATTGAAAACTGAAGTCTTAAGACATACAGTTCTACCTTCAAATTCCATACTAACGCTGATATGTACTCTCCCTGAGCCTCAAGTGTTGAAGCCACTGATCAGATTTGGTTTGCCTTCCTTTCCATCTACAGCTGCTGAATTCATGTGCGTATAATTTTAATGTTGAGTAAAAATTGAAGATTAGGCATGCAATTTTTTTACTTTATCCCTTTACCACTCATGATATGATGCATACCATTTCCACTTTACAATGATCATGACGATTTTTTTGCTGCTTTGGAGTGTGGGTTTTACTCCAGCTGTCACCTTGCCATGTGGACACTTGTTGTAATATAGTAGTACAGAATTTATCTACCACCCCAGATGAAAAATCTCCCCACATTGCACACCATGTCATTCCCATCAACCCAATGGATTTTTCAAATGGAGTACCCCTGTTGCCTTGATATACTGTGGTTCATTAGGGTCATGCTCTCCCTTGCCAGAGATATCACATAGAAGGATTTCATGTTGGTGGATTAGAAAAATTAGGTGTGAGCTATAGTTGTAACATTTACATTAGATTTTTTTGAACATTAGAGTAATAATGACTCAATCTTGTGTTATCTGTGGGTTATATCTTTTGTATTGAAAAATATAATTTATCTTGTATTTGCACATATTCTTTCTGGAAAACTATCAATAGGCATAAATTTTAACATGACTTCAATTAAAGATGAACTTTTAAGAAAATCAACTACAAATAGAAGATCCCAAAACAACACAGTATACAGTATCAAAGATAATGAATGAATAGATAGAATCAGACATGAAGGTAACAGCAAATAGAAAGAATAGATATGCAGCTGAAGATAGCCTGAAATCCCACCATTACTGCCATACCTGTGAAGAATGTTGTGAATAGTATTGCATTGAAAGAAACATACTTTGGCAAAAATAACAAGATACAAAGCGTAAGATATCTTCAGTGCATTCCTTCTCATTAGAACTATAGAATATCCACCATCACACTCTCCCAGAAACAAAAGAGCCAAAGAAGATAGACAAAGATAGAGAATTATTGTTCACCTATTTCCAAATATTGCGTCAACACGTCATGGCCTTGTCCAAAACAATCACTTTATGATTCATTTCCGTGAACCAGTGTTTATAATTTCACCTCAACATACATATCAATAATGCATTGAATGGGGGTTAAATTGGAAACAAAAATCAAATGGTATGATAAATATGCGTTCCCACAACATCATAATAAAAATCAGCTATCCCAAAAACCTGCCTTCAAACTGAAGCATAAGCTTCATACCCTTTCAAGATACTCAATGATGATGCAGCATATTGGAAAAAAACCACTCATTGAATAAATCGATACCATAGACTGAAACATATGGTCATGCATCGAACTCCAATGAAAAAGATTAATCATCAGTAAGGAAAACTTTCAGACCAACATGAATAACCATATCAGCAATAGTAACATTTCATGACATAGTACTACCACTCCTCTAAATAAAATTCCTATCCCTTCACATCCTAACATTAGTTTGATAATGTTACCGCTTCTCTCAACAACAGTAAACTGAATCAATATGGACGGTCTCTTCGAATATCTCGAGGAATATTCTTGCCCTGACCCGATCCCCATCCGGCTCCACCACCTCTTCCCCTTGAAAAATTTCTTCCTTCTACTCCACCACCTCTACCTGTAATTGTGGGCATGCCCCCTCTTCTCATGGGAGGGGGAGGAGGAGGGGGTGTCATCATACTCATTCCTCCTCTCCCTCGAGAGAATTTCACTTCTCCTAGTGTTGCCGTCGGATTAGGAAGGAATCTTTGACCATGGTGATTGCTCAAGTATTCGTCTTTTTGGGAAGAGATAAATTTATCAGTAGGAGCATGGCTTAGGGTAGGCAGATTGTTTATGCTTTTGTGCGATGCAGGGTGAGTGCCATTGGGGGATGAGGACGACTGTAACTGCAGCTGCTGTTGGAGGTGGTCTTGATGATGTGGGAGTGCGTGGTGATGCTGCTGAGATGACAAGTGTGGGATATACTGGAATAATGAGGATGACTGATGAGAATTTTGTCCATTTATCATGGGATGTATTGGCTGTTGAGGAAACATCTCATACTGCTGCTGAATTGTTGGAGTAGATCCTGGATGTAATTTCTCTTGTAGCAGTGGTTGATGTGCGTAATGGTATTTAGAATCAGAACTGTTGACATGCACCGAATTATAAAATAGGTGTGGATTTTGTTGTTGTTGTGCATTAGGATACAATGGCTGTGTAGAAAGCTGAAGTTGCTGCGAGTATCCCTCTCCCCCTACAGGCATCTGCCCATGTATGGTCGAATCTGCAACCGATGTTGATGGAAGTAGCCGCTGTGATGAAGAAGCCCCTTGACCTGAGTAGGATAGCGCACTTGTAATAGCTTCCAGTGGCTGTGCAGAAGCAGTGTGAATACCAGGTGCGGTGTAAGTACTTGTAGATGGTTCACTATGGGCATTCGATGCATATTGTAGAGTGTTAATAGCAGCGACTAGTGATTGCTGGTATGGTTGTTGTCGTAGTTGATGCTGTGAGGATTCTATAGCGGGTTGAGGGAAGGAAGCATATCCATCTGTGGAAATGTAAGGAGTTTGAGAATTTCCCGGTGTTGCAGTGGCTGTTGTGGAGTATTGTCCTTGAGCCTGAGCATTGGATAATTTTGAACTTTCCTGCTGTTGTTTTATCTGTTGTGACTGCCCAGCGTAATCTCTGTGATGTACATCAACAGGATTATTTGCATTGTAAATGCCTGATTGTTGCCCAGAGTATGTCATGGTTGCAATGCTGTATCCATACCCAGACTGATTTGTAAATGAAGGGACAATGGGATAGACACTACTGCCAAGTTGACCATGAGCATTATTTTGTGGGTGCTGAAGATGGTATGGAGCCATTGCGGTGGAGTATTGCTGAGCATATACTGTGTTGTAATCTGCTGCACTAACAGCGCTAGTAATACCGGCAGTTGCACTGGCAGTTAGAGCCATGCTGGCATTACTGTTACTACCAATTGGAACAATCGCAGCATTAGCACTAGCAGCAGTAGCCCTCCTGTGGTCATGCCTTGCTACATAAACCCCTTCTCTGTCCAATAGGGTAATTTTATTTCCTGGAAAGGCATTGACATAATTATCAACCGCCAATGCCGCTTCCTGTGTGAGCATAAATAGGAATCCATATCCCTTGTGTTTTACCTGACCATCATTGGGCTTTCTGGGGTGGCTGGCAGCATGATGAGGCACTAGCTTCACATGATTGACTGGCCCGAAGTGTCGCTCGAAGAACGACTTCACTTGGGCTGCCGTTTGATGGAAACCGACGTTCGCAAGAAAAAATTTATGGCTGTCATTCAGAGGGGCTAGAGGCGGAGTCGATAGGGTGCTGTCATTGGTAGGGACAGGGCCAGAAACGGAGTTGGTAGAGACATTCATGGTGGTTCTTGGTCAATATCAATGTCAATAATGATGTGGGAAACGAAAGCGAAAATATATGGGCACAGTTTTAAAATATGTAAATTGATCAATCGAAAAAAACTCAAAGATTAAACAAAGAAAGTTCCGAGAATAATTCTTATTCTGCAAAATCACCAGTATGTAACAGAAGGATGTGACAATTACCTCTTACTATACTTGTGGATGGATAGACAGGTGGAAATCTTAGTCGGATTTGGTATATTCGTATCAACCTGTTCGATGCGCTCAGGTCATCAATTACCCTCTCTCATACCCGCCGCTCTCAGCATCATCATTTGTCACCATGACCAAGGTGCGATCCCGCCGATAATGAATATTGCATTAATTTGGCAATATAACAAGGGCTGTATAATCCACATTTTCAATCGAGTGCTTGTCTTTTAAAAGAGTTGCCTGCCTCCAAAATGTCACTGACACATGTGCACATGTCTTTGCTTAATTGCCGGCCGGCAATGAAGATCCGTCTATTGCTTCATCGTTCTGTTCTTCTTTTTGAGTAATTTATTCCACTTAAAAGTCGCTCATCAAATATTCAATATTCAATTGTTTTAAACACGTGCACAAACAGTCCAAGAACACATGTGCCCATAACAACACTCGTAAAGCTCATGCCAATGGCATCAAGAAGAAGAAACGCACCAAGTATGTTTCTACACAAGGAATGGACCCCAAGTTTTTGAGGAATCAGAAATTTTGTAAAAAGTGGAATCATTCAAAACGCCCTCACAATGAATGAATGATGAAACAATAGGCTTTCGTGGATAGAGTTGGAGAATATGAGATTATTGCTTGTTGATACGGATTTTAGAATCTTACTTTCCTCTTTCATATAATTTAAGAAATTCTTGATATGACAATGGATATTAATGAATTTTATCAGAACACCTTAATGGAACAGTTCTAATCAAATAGGGGTAAAATATAATGCAGCAAAAATGAATTGCCCATCTTTTATATTCCAGCATCATTCAATTGGAAAACTAGAAAGAAATCACATCAAAGCTTCATCTCCTGCATTTGATACGAACTAGCACTGTCAAATAAATCTTTTTTCAATTCAAATAATCTCAAGATTTGGTTCATTTTTTGTAAGTAACCCAAGACAAATCCCAATCATCCACAAAATTCAGACTCCTTGATGTTAGATGATTGCTAGGTTTCAATAAGTTTCCTATGAAGTGGAATTTGCACTGGTTTATGATATGATCTTCCATCCCTGTCTAGCACCAAAAAACAAGGAAATACTATACAAGACATGCCCAAATAATGTTAGGGAGTTATTATCCTTGTTATATGATTGGATAGTGGTAGTTATCAAAATCAGTTCTACTACCAAAAATTAATCTTTTCTGAACACCTAACATCTAACCAAATGATTTGAAATTCTAAAACTTCACACAAGAAATTGTAGAAACAAACTAATAAAACTTGGATTAAGAAAAATGTAAATAAGTCTATTCATTATTTAGCTGTTCTTCAGTGCATAACATTTTGGAAGAAGAATGGGATGATAATTTGCCATAGTAATCAAGAAAGCAAAAATAATCTGAATTGTATGTCAATGCAATATTGTTACTGTTATTGTTCCTCATTTTATTTTTAGGCTACTCCTCTGCTGCTACTTCTCCTCATTTTATGTCATGAAATCATGTCAACCAGTTGTTCCCAACAAAGATAAGTTCATCATTTTCGCTGTCAATATCATTTCTAGAACCTCTCTAATACCTATGCTCTGAGATCAAAAAAGTTATCCACTATTTCGAAACAACAGGTCACTGTTAGAACATAACATATTTTGAATTCTAATTGAAATCTCCTTTATAAATAATGAAACATTTATGCAATAAAAATATTGTCTTCATTTGATAGAATACAATTGCATCAGTAAGTACTACAAATGATGTTTTTTGTTTTTAGATGTACTGATATGAATGATGATCCAGATATATTCTTCCCAATCTATTGAAATTTATTTGAGTGCTGACAATAAACTGAATCAACCAATTCATTGAATAAGTTTCATTTATCATTGATCATATTTTTTAATGAAGCCTTAACATAATTTGAAAATACCTGAGTATTGCTAATGACATTTGTCCTTTCATAAGGGATCGCACTCAATGTTAAAACTTTGTTCGACGTTTTCTTCCGTAAATTTTATTCTTTCATTTTCCGGCCGATTAGTGTGTTGATTTTTCTTTCCTAATTTTAAATTATTGTTCTACTCTGAGAAATGTCTTTTTCACTTCAGGCATTGTATCTGTCAGGTCTCATTTTATTTTCTTCTTCTGGCTTACATTCATTTAAATCATGTACTAGATTATTATTCACTATAACTTTTATATTTAATCACTCTTCTCTCTTCCATTTCAACCCTTTTCAAATTTAAAGGAGGTAACAAAGGAACATCTCTATCGGATACACAGCCACCCCAGGTGTATCATCCTGAATTTCATCGTCATCTGTTTTCTCAACATCCCTTTCATTTTCTTGAAGAGGAGCACTTATTATCTTCTCTCGCTCTACAAGCCTTTTTGGACAGTATCTAATGTCATCATGTTCCACATGAGTTGCTTACATTACATCAATAATGAAATTATTTATCGTGGTGAGATCTGAAGCAAGTTATTTTTGCCAATGAGCAATTGGCCACTAATAAGATATTACATTGTAAATGCCCACTCCAGCGATCCAACCAACTGTTGCAACAGCAACTATTTACAAGGTTATGCAACGGTAAATGCTGCTCAATAGTAGCATAATTCAAATGAACTCTCCTTGCGATCTTTTTAGGGTGCAATTGTAGTTTATCCACACCATTACAATTATTGCTGACATAGCACTGGAAATGGGTGGAAAATTAAGTCACAGAATGAATATTCCTCCTCTCAGCTTTCTCTTTGAACCACTTTTTGATTTTTATTTCATTTAAATCAAAACCATCATCATAAAGTTCTTGGTACTCAAGAAAAACACTGTCAGATGATTTCAATTCAGTATGTATTAGTTTAATCCAGAAATGATAATTACATTATCAAAAAATACGGTTTTCGTGACTATATTCATCCTCATCAGTGTACCTGATCATACAAATGCAAATAGCAGATGCAGCAGATCAATATCTTCAAAAAAGAAATCCAAATACTGCTGCTTTCTGGTAGAACTGGAGATTGTTGACAATGGTAGATAGAAGCAAGATAACAATATTAATAATGATAACAATAACTTGAAAGCCATGAATAAGTAATAGACTATGGTAAAACAAAATAATGTGTGTGTGGGGGGGGGGGGGTGAGTTTACCAATGAAATCAACCTGAATAACAAAAATAATGTGAATGTCAGAATTTAATGATGACCCAAAAATTCTATTCCAAAATAAAGCCACAGATTTTACTTGAAAAACATACTAATATATAGCAAATCAGGTTTGGGGTGATCAATAATTTCTGATAAATTCTGATACATTTGGGAATTAACATTGATGCTCCATGAAAAAAAATCAGACATAAAATCTAATCTCCGTTTCAGTTTTCTGAATCATTAGAATAGTGCAAATGGATGGCGCTTATTAAATGTTGTATGAATTTGAGCTTCTGATCCTTTTTTACAAAATGTTGAAAATATGATGTGATCAGGACATATATAAGAGGCTTCTGTTTTCTCGTTCTTAAAAACGAAATCAAATGAGGAGCATCAAGTAGGTGCTCAATTCCTAAAATTGGGAAAAAAACTTAATCATGATACTGCCTCCATATTTTGTTCGGAATTTCGTGAATTGAAAGGATAAGAAGGCTTCGATGAACTCACGTAGGAAACCATAAATGACTTGCTTTTACAATTTCGACAAAAATAGTGATTAATGAAGTCACGTAGGGGACTTGTCTTAATGGCAAAACAATACATTCGTTTCTTCAACATAGAAACTTAGGGGCGGGTTACACATGTCGCCGACACACAAAAACGACATACCCTAAGTA
>JALLAW010000636.1:0-12066 GCA_036939535.1 Cyclotella kingstonii | reverse complement strand
AAAGAGTCAATAGTCGATCTTGATGCAAATCCACTGGATAGTCCTAACTCTTGCAATCTGTTATTGTATCTTACAATTTGTTCCTCACATTGCAACTCATATGGAGACAGAGTGGTGGTGTATTCTTATGCAATATCTTTTTCATTAACTGAAGGGAAATATATGTTGGAAGTATCTTATACAAAATGAAAATAATTAGGGTTAGGGTTAGGGTTAGGGTTAGGGTCCCTAACATGAGGAATGTGAACTGCCCATCTGTCATGTTTTGGAAATCAATTAAGTCAATTTGACCATGACTACCAAAACCATAGGTCGAAATCGGCTGATGTCCTGTCATTGTCAAGCAACATTCAATTTTCTCGATGCACTGTGGGCAAGTTTCTGTTGATAGTTGGCATGCACTTTGAGGCACATTACAAAATCCTGTTGCAACATGATGATACATGGTGAGGCCCTTCAGATGGTTATGTCCATGGATATCTGTCAACCCATCAAAGTGATTTTCATAGAAAAGGACTCAACAACTCTGATCCAGCAGTGTGGTTGAGCCATCAGGATTCTTGAGAGGCATCTCTAGCAGGACATCTCCATTGACTTTGAAGAAATGTAGGACATATTTTTGAAGGTATTTGTAGATTTTAAGGTGACCTTCACATTGAAATTTGGCAATGGTGGTTTCATGACTGTGGCACTTGAGAAGAGGCATGTTGTAGTGGTACTTCTTCTCATCCATTGATTGTTTGTTGAAGTGCTTGTTGTGTCAAGGTTGTCAATAGCATTGTAAAAGGCTTCTTTGTGGGTAGCTGAAGCTTCAGCAGGTGATTCAGAGTTCATGATCATCAAGCTAGGCATATCTTGTGTGACTAGAATCAATGAGTGAAGTGACTCTCACACATTGATGATGAAAGAATTTTCAAAATTTAGGCTTTTGATTTTTTGTAGGAGTCTTAAATGTCATGCTCATAACCAGTTACCTCCTGTTATTAGTATATCGTGTCGGGGAACAATATGTAAACTATCCTATCTACTTAAAGGGTTTCTGAGACTATATAGGGCCCCCCTTTATTTACTGGGACTAACATATATATAGTACTATATAGTAGTAGTACTAGAGTACTATTATGTTTGAAGTGGACTGGAGGGAGTACATCACTATTTGTGGGCTCTATGCTCTTGAAATTGAGAAGTAAATATTTCATTAGGAATTCCTCAATTTCTCTTTAGAAAGAGAATTTTATCTTCATTGATGAAGATTTGCGCCTACGTAGTTCCGTCGGAAACTCATCCGACAATTTCGATTTCTCGGATTGTGATCGTAAGTCAAAATACTACTATTCCTCTAAAGGTGCTGTACTTAGAGATAGTGTATCTCCTTATAATACTCCGACTACTAGTCACTTACTCCAACCATAGAGAGAGAGAGAGAGAGAGAGAGAGGGAGAGAAGTTTAATTCTCTCTCTCTCTCTTCCTCCTTCTCTCAAAAGAGAGAGGATAAAGGTGAGATATGTAACATACGATACCTACGAATGAATTAATTCCGATGCTTTTCAGCTTCCATGAGACGAACTGACAGAGGTAGAAAAAACATTGAAAGTGTGTCGAACAGATACTAGAGAGAACATCGCATTGGCAGCAGGGCGTTTTTCGTCGATGCGTCTCCGTTCGAAATTTGGTTTCGAATCTCTCAGCAATTCATCATCCATCATCTTAATCATCAACGGCATCCATAGCCCACTACACAGTGGAGCACCACCGCAGCTTATCTCGTCCTGTGGAATACTATAAATCTAGTATTGTTTTGAGCTATATTACCTCTACGTGGCTTTATTAGGTCGCGGTCATAGCGCACCACCAGAAACGCCCTCAAACGTCAAGAATAGGGTATTCAGGACCGCCAGTCCGTAATTCCCACCGGTAGGCTAATTATTCCGAAATCTTCAACATCAAAAGGTGTGAAGTCTTACTGGCTGCGAGTTACGCTACAGAGCAACCATGGCTCCCACGGTCCAAACAATCATGTGAGTTGGTGCCCTTTTCTGCGGACTTCACATAATTTACAATTCGCTATTTGTTCGTTCCCCTCTTTTTATGACCTCCCCATTATGAAAATCATTTCATTCTACCTCACGTCCTTCTCAAAATGGCTATCGTGCTCAACTGACAAAAACTTAATTTTCTATTCCACAGATGCAACGCTGAGTCCTCGATACCACTGCCTCAACCGATGATCATGAACACTGTGTCCTCTACCTCTGTCGAAATAGCGCCGATTGGTGATATGGCTGTTCTTTCATCGTCTGATACTGATAACTCACCTGTTGCTTCGGCGCCAGCAGCCCCCACATCATCTAATTCTTTATCCAAGTCGTCCTCAAAGTATACTACTCCTAAGCGTTTGAAACTGAACAATACAGTGACTCCCAGCACTCTGGGTGAAAGCTCACCGAGTTGTAGCAACGCAATATGCCCAGAAAAATCCGTGATTTTTTCTGTGACAGAAGGTAATGCAGAATCTTGCAAGGCACACGTAAAATTAAGCTCATTATCAGCCCAGGCTGGCGAAGATGTTGGCCTTTCTTCGATATCCAGTCAAGTTGAGTCGTCAATGACCAAATCTATTTTGAACACGTCTATGTCACCCGCCCCCACAATCAATCTCGGTCCTAGGTTGAAATCATTGAATAAGTCATCTACGCCTGTCAAGGCCATGGCACTCATGCCTCGAAAGACCACATCAGAGGAGGGAGATCATGATGACGCTGGTAATATTGTTCATACGAACTCTCCTGTAAAACCACGAAATTTAGAGTCCGTTCTGAAAAAGGGCAACAAGGGAAGTAGCATCTTAGACGTTACATCAACGTCTTTTATGTCCGCTGTAGAAAAGACCCCTTCATGTAGAGGTTCTTTACAAGGAGAAGAATTGGCGTTAAATACTAACCTACCACTTCCCTCGCAATTTCTTGCTGCAAAAATAAGTCCTCTGATATCATCCCATGTTAAAAGGAGGGCCATGAGTCCTCCTCGTAATTCTACGCAGTCATCTACACTTGAGACACCGTCATCCAAGAGCTCATTTCCTGATATTACAAAAGCTGAACTCTTGTCCCCTTGTGGAATTTTTTTATCCCCACGGACTCCTACACTGCATGATTATACGTCCACCAAAGATTCCAAGGCAGTCACCACAGCTGCAGCTAATTCGGCATGTCTTACTCCATCAAACTTTGCCTGCGACTTTGGCAAGGATCTGCAAGGTGATGGGTTTGATGCATCAGGTGTATTTGCGTGGCTTCATTCACCTACAGCACAAGGACTCTTCTCTCCAAATGGAGGACTTTCCACCTTCTCCGTCACCAATACGCCTCGAGGGATGTACGGTTTTCCCGGTGGGGGAAAGGCTCCCTACACTCCCTCGGCCAATATCATTCCCTCAACTTGTGTGAGTCACTCAGCGAATAATCCATCATTTTATTTTTCAGACTTCGAAGGCTCTCCGAAAAACCTTGAAAGCACTGAAAGTGAAAGAAGCATGATTTGTATATCTCCTTTGACCTCTCAAAAGTGTGAGAAATTTTCTGATAAACAAGTATCCTGCACTGATCCTGATACTCCCATGAGCATCGACTTTAACAAGGTATTTGCAACCCCTCGAATTTATGCTTCACATTCTAGTAAGGCTTTTGGATCTGAAGGGAAAAAAATTGAAGAAAGATGTTCACCTGTTCTTAGTGCATTTGAACGGAATCTGATGGAAGATGAAGATTTGAATGCCATGCTTCAACTTGCCGAGACAACCACGCCTGGTGGAAGACCCATTGGGTTTATGTCTCCTTTGTTGACAAATAGTCTTAGGAGGGCAGTCAACTTGGGATCAAAGTGTCATAACCAGTGAGTTTAGAGTAATGAGTAATGTTTGAACAATTCTTTTTCTAATAGTGATATTTTGTATCTATTTATTTTCATTAGGAGTGATACTGAGGAACCTCCATCCAATCTTCAGCTTCCAATAATTACCAGTAGATTATCAGGCAATGGAACAAAAGATAACTCCTGTTTTTCTCCCCTACTTACCATTCGATCGACTTCAGCAGGATCTAATTCTAACTCTTCCAAGAAGAGGTGCAGATCTAAAAAGGTGAAACAACACGACGTTGAACAATCGCAAGCACAAGAATATCATCAGCATCAACGTTTGTCATACCCACAACCCCCACATCCAAGCATGCTGCATTATCCGAGTCAAAACTCTCTGCCAACCACTGTACAGAGGAATGGTTACTATAACCATGGTCAACATGCGCATCAAGTACACATGCATCTACACAATGTTTCTTATCCTCAGCATATCAATTTAACAAAGAATTATTCTTATGATCAAGACTCTGTTCCTAAAGCAACCTCTCCTAAAGTCAATCACTCAAAAAATCTGATGACAAAACGTCAATTATCAAAAGCAGCAAAAGCTGTCTTAAAGAAATCTGCATCAGAAGATGATGAATATAATCCAAGCCGATCCCTCAATAAAAAGACTAAGAAGTCCTCACCTAAAGGCTCAAAAAAGGTAAAAGTCAAGAGTGAAATGCCAGAGGATCCCGAGAAGAGACAGCGAGTAGCATCTGCTATCCGTGCTGTGAATGAATCTAGTGGTGGTAATGAAAATGCAGCAGCACTAGCTGCAGCTATCATGAGAGGAGTAACAATGAGACCATCTGGGAAATGGGTGAGTGACTCCAATACTCATTATGAAACCTTTGACGCTCATTTACTTATTAATACTTTCATTTGTATTTTGGTGCTACAGCAAGCTCAACTTTACTATTCAGGAAAATCGCGTTACATAGGAGTCTTCGACTCACGGGAGAAAGCTGCCCTTGCATATGAGATTTCAAGAGAGATCCTTAAGGAAGAAAAAGGAGATGGTCCACTACCACAAGATACAATTGATAAGAATGTTAATTTAGCCCGAAAGGCTGCATTTGCTGGTGTTAATGGTGTAGATCCACCAAACCATAAAGGTATTAATTGATGATTGTGATGTCAAACTATTCTCATGAAACATTGATAGTTTCTGAGAATCAGATGAGAGGTGTTAGCACATGTTTAAATCAAAGTTTTCTTTCAGCTGAAGTAATATATTAGTATGATTGGTGTTAGACTTGCACATTACTGTGTGCAACATGTAGTAGAGTTTTCAAAGTTTCATTAAAGAGTTCATGAAAAAAATCATTAATTATCTTCAATTAATAATGACACTATTGACATTGAATATCTTGAAACTCAGTTTTGTTTAGCAGAACAGTCCAGCCCTCATTTAGTGAACAAAAAGAAAAGGGGCAATCCCAACCAAATGTTACCAACATATGAGTAAGTTATTTAAGATTTACTAGAAGTTTGGAGAAATAGAGAGAGAAAAAATCACAGCAGAAGGATGCTTCTATACCTTTCTCCATAAAAACTACTACTATGATTGAATTTCATCAAATTATTGAAAAAAATCAAATGCAAGTAGAAAATAAAGGCAGAATCAAAAATATATGGGATCAGTATTATAAAATGACAACACATGCCAGGAATGAAAACACAAAATGGTTTGACAGAGCGATTAAAATGATACATCTAGGAAAATTAGCAAATCTAACCTGAACATATAGCCTCTTCCTACTTTATATCATTGATGTCTATACTATTGTTGATGATCACTTCCATATTGTAAATCATGAAGACAACAATTCAATGGACTTCAGTTTCAATGGAATGTTAGTAGATTTAACTTGATTTTGAACTAATTTATAACAAAACCAGATAAATTCATGTCATGCACTTTTGCCTTTCATACTTTTTCTGTCACCGCAGTTTATAACAGCCATAATCTTTCGTAAATCTTGCCTTCATAAAACCTAGTGATATAGTGGAGCCAACAATGCCTAGATAGGCTTTTTTGTACATATTTCTCTACTTTCCCAGTCACTACCTAAGTAAGAACAAAACAAAACAAATCTATGCAACAAATAAAGTACATTTGTACTAGCAAAAGAGTTATTCTTTCCATCCAACTTGATTCCATGTATTTCCATCCGTTTTTCATTTGTGATAGAAGGATGCCCTAATGAGATGGAGCAAACCTCAAATATCACAGAAATGATCCCAGACATCTCAAACAATGATGATGTATGACAGAGAAGTGTCTTGAAAAACTCTCTTGGTAAAGGGAGAGATAGT
This sequence comes from Cyclotella kingstonii, assembly GCA_036939535.1. Classification (NCBI taxonomy): domain Eukaryota; phylum Bacillariophyta; class Thalassiosirophyceae; order Thalassiosirales; family Thalassiosiraceae; genus Cyclotella; species Cyclotella kingstonii. The sequence continues at coordinate 5,843 of JALLAW010000636.1, read as the reverse complement.
CAGAGCAGCCTACCTTGTTGACACAAATACGAGGGATGGAGTTCAATTTGTGTGTGCCTGATTTTGTAAGAAAAACTATGATCTGATCAAATCTTATGTGACTATTACTAAATTTTCAGCTTTCCAATTATCTCTGCTCTGAGATAAATGAAATTTTTGCTATGGGAGAGATACACATCTAGAAGAAAAACGGACTCAGATAAGCAATGATAATTATGCTGATGTGCTGATGATATGAAATTAATTTTATGAAATCTGTTTCCAGTTTTTGTCGTTTGCTGTTCCCAAAAAAGCTAGGATCTATAAATCAACTACATCAGTCATAAATATCTTCCATTAATACAAAGAGACTAAGCCTCTGAAGCTGTCAAAACCATCCAAAATGATTCTCACCCAACAAACTCTTTGCATTTTTTAACTTATATTTTTCACCTACTCTGAGAGAAAACAGTTCCCATTACAAAGAGTTCTTTCATCATCGCTGTCATCATCTGTAGAAGAGCCTTCATTAAATAAAGCCCACCTCCTCTGAACTATGAGAAACAAGTGGATCTGTAAAATGGGAAACTTCTAATAAGTTCAATCTTGGTTAAATGTACAAGTTTTGGAAAGGATTCAAATACAGGATATGCTACTGCTGTCATTGATCTCTAAAATTCTCTCAACAATGGTAGCAAAACAATTGTATCAGATGGTGACACAGTAGAGAATAAATCAATGCTGTACACGTTTATGCATGATTAAAAGAAAAGTAAGATATTTCAAATTACGAAAATCTGTAGCTATCAGCGATGTTTTTGGTAGCATTAGAGGCATTGAACGAAATGCAATAGTTTTGGTAAGTGATGATGAACGCTGACTATTTCGATCAATGAAATTAGAAAACTATGAAATAGAATCTAGTGAGATCAATCCTGACTATTGTAGTGAGATGACCTCGAAGGCAGATAGTTGCAATACAATGATATCAGAAAGAAAGTATCCATCTCAAGATTCTGGTTCTAATTTATTCATACTTTGTTCGTGCTTGATGTATCTCAAATTTGCGCTACATCATCTGCGACTGTGTTTCATGTTCTTGCTTCATCTGCTTAGATGGTAATTGATGAAAATGTTTATTTTTGTAAATTCAATGTTTCAAACATCTATGCTGTAATGTTTTCAAAAAAACTATTTTCAAGAGAAAAAATCTTTAAATTAACTAAAAATTAAGTCAAAACCATCATAATAATACTTTGAAAATATTGGTTAATAATAATTGCCCGATTAAATTTCATCCAAAGAATGAAATGATGATGATGGAATCAAATTATGATCGAATGATATTAGAATAGCTTGACATTGGATTGCCATGGAATATCTGATACCTAAATTTACTTTTAATACATATGGATGTTCATGTAAAGTTTTACTCAAGGGGATGTCTCTGTCAGACAAAGTGGAATCCGTCTGGCCATAGCTGGTACCAGCATACATAGAGGGCTAGATTTTAAGTTCGAAAACCTAAAAAAATCTTATTTTAAAAAGTAAGTGTTTATGCACTAGGCAAAACACTTATCTCATAATTTATGTAATCACACCCATAAACCTGATCTTTGCTGGCACACTTGGAGCACAGGTTTGCTTTTGGTTTTGAAAGTAATGTCTTTCCTTTTGTATACTTCTGCACTAGATTACCCTAAATCCCTTCATCAGCTAACTTTAGTATACTAACTGACGAGAATAGTTTCAACTCTGGCAGGACATATGCTTCTCTATCGCTGTCTGCTAACTCATTGCATGGCAGCTCAACTCGCTGCCCCAGATGTGAATACATTTAATAAGGTCAAACAATGGTTAGAGTGTTTTGCGACTCAAGAAACGGCGGTTATCACTTACCATGCAAGTGATATGATTTTAGCCGTTCACAGTGACGCAAGCTAGAATCAGCATAATGCACGAAGTCGCGTAGGAGGTCATATTTTCCTCACCTTAAACGCTCAATACCCTACAAGTAACGAATCCATACTGAATGTAGCGTAAATAGCATCATCAAAACATAAGAGGTAAATTTTTGTCCAAGGTACGAGAAATATACGAATCAAGGGGAATAGTGCAATTATCAAGGATATTTCACAGTGCCTACGTATGCAGCAAGGGTGTGTCTGACACAGTGGGAAGCTTCTGGCCATAGCTGCTAGCAGCATACCCGGAGGGCTAATTTTAAGTTCGAATAACTTAATACAGTTTCTTATTTTAAACAATATGTGTTCATGCACTACGAAAGTCCTTGCTTCATAATTTATGTAATCGCAGAGCGTTTGCTACAAAGTACTAGCCACTAGATCTAAGACTCTCTATGCCTTTACCATAATCTGATCATGTATGTCACTCTTAAAACTGTTGCACGAGATAAAAGGGATGACGAAAAGTCCAAGTCCCATGCAGTAGTTGCAGAGTTATTTTTAGCCTTTGCTGAATATCACAAAACTAAGTACTTAGCATTAAGTGATGCCTAAAATGCCATTATAGAGCCATATTCATACAATATGAATATGACATCGATTCTTTTACTAGCATATAATGTCTTAAACTTCTTTTCGCCCTCAGTGAATGTCAAACACAATATTTCCTGAAAAGATCAACATATATATGAACATCATTTTACATAGGCGTCTCCATGGAATTTTCGGTATTATTCCAATATAATGTTAAAGATATAACAGAAAAATCACCAAAATGATTATTAAGAACATATTCTTTTATTAAACTATTTTATTATCAAAACATAACGCACAAAATTAATTCTAACAGAACAATATAACTATTGAAATTGTTAGGATAATTTCTTTCTACTCTGCTCAGCCTTCATCATTTCAGCCACACCTCGCAAGTTGAATTCATCATCATGACATGGATAGTTTTTATTTTTCTGACAGTAGAATTCTCATTACTGCTGATGAGCTGTGACATTTTATAAGATCTGAATATTTGAAAGTTTTCATTAATACCAGAATCATTTCAATATCATCACAGCAACATAAAAGAAACTACACTTTTCCACGATCGGGAGTAGCGTAAAGTAAAAATTCTACACAAAATCTAAGTATCTAACCATTATCGTTAAACTATACTATAGTTACATAGGAATTGCATCCATCGAAGGTAAAAAGGCGCCAACCATTAAGAAACAAGGAACGGCTCGACACAACGGAAAAAACTCATTACAAATAGGGTGGAGGCTCAACTGCATGCAGTTACATGGAACATAGTAGTAGTCGAAGAAAATGGATTGAACGATTTTCTGCTCAGTTTCAAGTAAAGGAACAGACACGTAGAGGTCAGTGCAAATCCACATAAGATTTACTCGAAAGGTGGAAAAAGACGAGCTAATAACGAAGGAAAATGAAAGAAGAGAACAATAACATAGAAAGGAGAGATACCAAGCGTTCAAGGGCCAAAAACGACGCTAAGACTGACGGTCAGGATCAGGATATGATTCCTGTGGGTTCAAACGAAGAAGGAAGTAGGATCAGAACTGAAGGAATAGGAACAATAAGGTTGTCAAAAACTGATCAATCCTGACAGAAAGTCGGGCTCTATTAAAAAATATCTGAAAAAAAAGAGTGGTTCAAGTCTCAAAGTCAAAAACGATAAGGGTTTCAATCTGGCAAAGGCAAGGAAGGATTTTACAGAGGGAAGGGTCGTACAATTCATTAAATAGGAAGCAGTGGGACAGAAAATATTCTAAGGGGCATAAAACTAGGAACAAACGACTAGACAAACGCAGAGGCCATTTTCCCAATGCTCAATATATACCTAAAAATGAATCGGACAAGCTACCTTTCTCAGATAGAGAAGAAATGCCGAGCTATGCAATTGATGCAAAAGATTACTTTCATTTCTATAACTCCACTAAGGTGTATCTGCCCATTAGAGACAGCAAGCTAATCAGAGGATCACCAGTAATAGCAGGGAACATGGATATAAAAGAATCAATATCTATGGCAGAAGAAGATCTGAATGGTGAGTATATTCAGATCCAATTGAAACCGTTACATGTGTTGGAATCTGGTGGAGGTAGAAATGAAGGCCTCATTAAATGATATTACCCCAAATCTTCCGAACTTTGCAGTAACACAAGGCTATCCTCCTAGAATGCAGTATGATGAAATTCAATTTCAGAAACGAAGAGCGGGGCTGGTTAAATACAAACTGATATTCAATGTTCATGTAGGCATGAAAGACGAAGGGAGATTGGGTCGTCTGCTCGAGGAAGCCAAGCGGGAACGTTTGTGTATAAAAATAGAGCAAATATGCATTTCTCCTGAAGGTACCGGATGATGCAGACCCATAATGGGATATAGAGAGCTACGTGAAGAAGATTAATATTCATGAAATGTGCATGATGATCATGGGGTTCGTTAAGATTATGGGGCTGTTTTAGATGATCATCAAGAGACAATCAGGTTCGCTATGAACGAAGAGGGTGATGAGGAAAAAGAATGTTATCGATCAGAGACAATTTGGATTCTCTAGAGATCAAGGCTAACGAACGGAGGATTTCGCTTGACAAAAGACAGAGTTCCAAAACCAAACCCAAATACAAAAATCCGTGGTACTGCGTGTCAAAAGACCTAGTTGGTAACGCAGTTGCTTACTTCCAAAGTTTAGATCATGAGGTGAAAACGTATGCAGGACAATTTGTCAAATGTTCAGCTGTTCAGATCTTTCACAAAATGCTAAGAAATGGAGCAGCTGTAACCGATATGAAAAACTGTCATTAGTAGGCCTCACACTAGAACAGACAGCGCTAGTGGATCACACAGTGTATGATTCGAAGGTCAAAGAAGACACATCAAGAACACTGTTGGATGACACATTAAAGGGGTCAGGTGAAGAGATGTTAGGTTTGACTGAAGAAGAGATTCTAAATGTGCAAGAGACGGTTGACGGAAATGACAAGTTATTTCCCTAGGAGAGACCAAAGTAGGAGCTTTCAACTCAACAATATGTCCCCTTACATAGCAAACCATAATGGACACTCAATCTCTAGAGTTAATAGTTTGATGAAGTTTCAGAGGACGAAGAGGAACTGGAGCAGAACAGGGTGTTATTAGACAATCTCACAATAGTCCAGGACTCAGATGAGATAAACAAGGATTATGGCAGTGCGTTGGATGAGGAATCATCGGAGGAGGAAGTATCAAATGAAGCGAGCTCAAAAAAATGAAGGAAATGGAGAGGTGACGGCAACTGTTGCAACTTATGGATTTAGCAAGGGGATAGTAGAAGAGGAAATAGAAACACAGGAGGAAGAGGACGAGGAGAAGAGATATCTTGCTGAGGTTGCCAAGATTCAAGATCACTATGACCAAGGATCTAAGGTAGAAGGCAGGGTGTCGCTTAAGAAGACACATGTGGCTAAATTATATCAAGCGATCAAAGCCCTGCCAGTTAAGGGAAAATGTGACGCTCATAAAATGCTTAGTTGACTCAAAATCTTGATGGTTTATGCCACACTAGACCAAAATTGATCTTGAAGAAGACGAACAGGAATCTTGTGAAAAACGCGACCAGAGGAAGTAGGAGAAGATAAGTATGACCGTATACTATTCTTAGGTGGCTGCTTTAGTGAGATTGTGAGCATAAAACAATTATTACCGGTATGACCTCGGACAAGGACAGTGCGTCCAGTCAAGGCGCGGTGGATACTGAGTAGCGAGGGAGAACACTCTACCCACCAGGGGTTAAAAGTCTAGGCAAACCAACAATAAGGAGCACTAGCTATAGAATGAAGCAAAAAAAATAGTAGACATATGAACGAGAAACTTACAAGGAAAAATTGTTTAGACTACTTACTA